>JAYJLZ010200390.1:0-10065 GCA_036873915.1 Tubulanus ruber | reverse complement strand
CCGGTTGTCATAAGCCATTAGCCGTTTAAAATGCTATTTTTGTCCTGCCACTGAAAAACACGTGATTTTGGTAAGATAACTAACATACGCGAGGATGATGTACTGCTTACAAGGAAATTAATTTCAAAACGCTGTACATGGAAAATGCGTGTCTTTGCTCGGATTATTGAAATGCATGCGATGTTATTTGGCTAATTTAGCGATGGCGTTCTGTTGTTGAACATAATGAGCGAAATTATCTCGTGTCGATATTTCGTATTACTGTTTAAATAATAACATTAATTACGTTGTAATATCGCTTGTAATAAATTCATTAATTAATATGATTTACCGGGCAGCAAAGATTAGTTGTCAGTAGGTCGAATAAGAAGTCAAGATACACGTTATACAAGCTACTATACCTTTCAAGAACGAAACAACTTTTTTCTTTAAATATTTTTCGTTGAAATTTTTTTCTCAATTCTTAACGCTGCCTTATTTACGTGTGGTGTTTGAAAAACGTACACGTATACGTTTGCTGACGTCAAAATGAACGCTATTTCTTCAGACTCTGAGCTCAATGATACGTGCGAAAGTATACGTTCGACATTGTTTAATAAGCGTAATTAGAAAACGTTTAAACGCTGCGTCGTTGCCTAGCATCCGCGTTTACTTTCAAAAGTTGACGGCCGGTGTAGTGGTGATTAAAGAGGCGGTAATTGATGGTAAATATGATGACGTCAGCGTACGTTTGTTTAAAACGTGTTTGGTTTTAATGAGACGCGTCTGAATCCGTCGGATTTAAAACGATGTGTTACTTTAGTGCATTTAATATCAACAATAATCTGTGATATGTTGAAAGTACGTATTTTCTAGTTATTCCACTCAACTAAATAAAATCAAGACAAGGCCCAAGTTATCTGAAACTTCGATGGATGTTGAACAAAACGTAGTAATTTGGAGTTTTTGAGCTCATTAACTTTAAAAGCCTAAAATTTGAAAATTTTAAAAAGTATCGAATTACCCCCCCCCCCCCCTCCTAAATTAGAGAAGTACAAGCAGTGTTAGTCATAAAGATACAAGTATTAAACGAAAAAAGAAAAGTGAAGAACACACGCACGCACTTTCCCCTAGCGATTTAACTACACCGTATTCTAGTACATGTAGTATGTGATATTCACCAGAAGTGTCTGTTTCGCTCTGGAGTATTAGCGGATAACGGCAGGCGTATATCCGTCGTACTGCTCTCTCAACGACTCTCAATCACTGGCGGCTAATGCGGCTATTTCAAACACTCGAAAAAGTCAATTTTAAGCGATGGATGCACTACGTACGTGTCTGTATTTTGATATCTAGCGTTTTTTCCAGCCGTTTCGCGTTTGCGTTTGCGTTTTCAGCATTCCAGTCGCGCGACGCGGCCGCCTTCGGTTGCCTAGTATTACCATTAGTTCCGGCGTCGATCGCTTCCGGTTGTCGACTTTAAACCTCCGCTGCCGGAAGTGGGCGCTCAACGAGAGAAGCGGAACCGTCGCCGCGGCAGTGTTGTGGTTACTTACGGCCAGGGTTCTCAAGTGCACTTTCGAGACGTTAAAAGGTCGAAACGAGTCGTTAAACCGACGTGAAAAGAACGGCATTAGATTTATACTTCCAGACGGGTCGATATGCTCTGTACGACGTGTGACAATGGCCGAAGGTTCTCGACTTCCTGACTTCTTGACTGATAAACTTGTGCGGTGGAATGCGGTCTGAATAATCAGACCGATGCGATCGGGGAAAGACTGTGACAGGGTTAATTATAAGCACGTTCTTACTAGTCTCGCTAGTGAGGAGTTCTACTCTTTAGCGACATCGGTAGTGCGTTGGCTTTATAGACCTGATGTCCAAAGTTCGAATCCGGGTGCATGTCGATGGTAAATTTCGGCCTGTGACATTTGAGAGAAAGGGGTGCTGTTCTTCTCGAAAACAGCGACGAATATAATATTGTTTTATACTATGGTGCTGTTTTGCGAAAGAGCGCGACGTTGATTTCACGTTTTATTCAAGACTAGAAGGAGAACACCAAACAACAACAGAAATAATTCTGGAAAGTCTTAGTATATTGGTCATTTCTCCTCCAGCCAGGATTAAGTTATAGTAAATTTAAACTCTGCTTAATTATTTCTCTACTCATTCTCTTCTTTGATTGAAGAAGCACTTTGTGCGAAACGTTTCATTTTACATTCTTCATTTCATCTTTTACCCGTCTCGTTTCAACAGGTATATATTGATCTACAGTATACCAATCGGTAAATCCGTACAATTAATATATAGAAGAACGCTCACTCGCTGAACCGCTATCATGCCAGCTACTACACGGATGTGGTAGGGGTATCAGTCTTTGTGGTAGGGGTATCAGTCTTACTCTGGAAATTCCGCCTCGTCTGCGAAATTCCTCGCAGTGCGGGTTTTTTTCGGCAGAAAATCGCGAACGCAAACATCATATTTTACAGCGTTATTCGCGGAATTCGACTCTTGTTTTGGCCTCCGGGTGTATATTGCTATAATACGCAGTATCTTCCAGCGTTCACGTCGTGTCTGTTCGGTTGAAACAGCGGAAAGTGGAGAATCCCCTTTGAAGCGTCCATAACTCATCTCTACACAATATTTATCGTCGCTTCATTTCTTCTGAAGTGGTTTACGGCTGATACACTCGACTCGACTCGTCTGAATATTATTGGATTGTTTGAGGACCCCCGGGCAGCGTCGTGGAAGTTCATTATTATGCTCGAAAGTCTTACGTATTTAGATAACTTTATGGTTAGGTCGATTTGAAAAAAACATCGAATTTTTACTTGAAATCTCCTTTAGTAGGGTTGTTTGTACACATGACGTCATCGTGGGATCGCGGCTGATGATCGTCCGCCATGTTGGACGTTTATTATAAATGAAAATGAATTGGAGATTTGTTGAAAATGTGCAGTTTAAAAGCGAGCGATCTTGTGAGCAGCTAGCTCGGCTTAAAACAAAGATTAACATCCATGGTTTTTATATCCCTGAGCGGTGAAGGTTTCCGTTGCTGTGGAGGAAAAATCTCGTGATCCGTCTTCATTATTGCGCACTTGTTTACCGACGATTGATCCCCTTTCAATCTACGACAGCACGACAAACATGGCCGCCGAGGCCGGCGCCATGTCTATATCTGGTTGCCTTCGGTTTCCACCCTAGACGGCACAACACTGTAGCCAGACTACAGTCAGTTCGATAATAAAGATTTTATATAAAAAATTAATTATTTGCACACAACGTCATGTAAACTCATAATTAAAGTAACAAAATTCCAGCTATTAATTAAAATTTACCAAAACTCTTATCCAGAAAAGTCCAAGTAGACGTTTTGCATGTGACGTCATCGTATGATAACGGCTGATAATCGTCCGCCATCTTGTACGTTTTATTTATTCTATATTATGCACGCTTAGGTGTTGATTCACAATTATCTGTCAAGCCTCCATTGGCATTGCCTATTCGGTGGATTGTCGTTGGTCCTTGCAGTGTATTGACGTTTTTTAATTTCCATCATACTTTTTTACGACAAAGATGGCGTCTCTCTTTCCTATTTGACTTTGTGTCGCGTCGTTCTGCCAGATGAAGCAATCATCAGGTCAGTAAAATGCCGGACATGTACTGTCTATAACGACCACGGATCATCCAGTATCATCCACCTATATTGTCAACTTGTTAAGTTCAGACCGATGACTCCCTAATGCGACACTGAACGACCATTCAGACGCTCGTGCGTATCTTTCCACGGTTGGATTTTCCATCAACTTCAGACACAATCCATGAAATGTTTTTTTTTATTATCTTACTACTGTGACGCGCTTATAGGATTTCATTAAATATGGGCGGTCCCCTCCCCGAACTATACACAGGACACTGTGTATATGTGATAGCGTATGAAGATTATCTTAAGTTTGTCCGAAGAAGTAAACTTGTATTCGAACCTGGCTCTATACCGATTTCGAGAAACACTTTTTAGGGATGCAAAAGTGTCTCTCCCACCTCCCTGATTATACATAACGTGGACACGAAAACACTAGAAATCTAATCCCTATAAACTGGAATACAGGTATTGGATATACCATCGAGGTGGGAGAGACCTCCCTGGATAAACCATGGAGGTGGGAGTAACCTCCCTGGATATACCATGGAGGTGGGAGAGACCTTCCTGGATATACCATGGAGGTGGGAGAGACCTCCCTGGATATACATACCATGGAGGTGGGAGAGACCTCCCTCGATATACCATGGAGGTGGGAGAGACCTCCCTGGATTTACCATGGAGGTGGGAGAGACCTCCCTGGATATACCATGGAGGTGGGAGAGACTTCCCTGGATATTCCATCTACTCCGTTTCTTGTTGTTTTCTGCGAAATCTCGTAGTTTTTCTCTTCGTAATATTGAACTTGAAGTGTCATTACGAGTTATACTGACGAGGACGTTTGGCTTCGCTTGTCTTCTGTTTCATGGTGTCTTGTGACGGTAGCGATCTTTATGATCTAATACGCGAAACAGGAGTAGCGCGTGTTTCTGACATTATTAAACCCACGTTCGAATATAAAAAGGTTGTACGTCGATGGAAATTTGAACTCACATCGCCTCCTGACGTTTTTATCGCTTTCAGTTTCAGTTTCACTTCCGTTGTACATTTATATTTATTTTTTCTATTTATTTGAATCGACTTTAGTCAGCTCATGGATCCCCTCTTTATAAATCACCCATTATAGACATCCCTCTTTATAGATCCGTGCTCAGTGCCATCCGGGACATTCATCGTTATCCCAGCAGACGGTAGTTTTCGTTGTGCCGGTTGTGGAACGTCTTTCGTGTATTTATCCGGACATTTTTGGAGGGGTGGGCGGGCAGCGAAGGAATAGCTCTACATCACACAGTTCGGTATCTCTAGATGAAAGGGTTCCTCTGTTATAAAAAATGGTTGGTGAGTGCGCCCACTGTTCCACCTGGATCAGTCACTGATTTTTATAATGATCTTCTTCATCTCGTGATTACTAAGACGTAACGAGAATTAGCGAGATTTGGAAAGTCGTCTGTTCATTAAGACTGTCGTACCTCGCGTGACAGGGTCAGCTGCTGCCAGTGTTTCTGTTCAACGTTCCGTCACGCTATCTCACGCTATCTTACGCTACCCAGCGTTAATGAAATCCTACTGAAATTACGTTTAAGTCGCCTTAAAGTATCTACTGAGCTGAAAGTTGCTATGATGTGGTGCCTTTATTGCAACCAAACGGGGGATTCGACTCCCTTATACGCAGCGCAGCGCCAGTCCAACGTGCTTACTACTGGACAACATCAATGCTCATCAAGACAAACATTGCGAGGTTTTAACGAAGGGTTTTGATGACATGATGTCTGCTGTGTTTAGTTATCTCGCGTTTTACGTATTATTGTATTGCGACTATTGAGTCTACAACGTACAATGCTAACAAGCTGGTGTTCGGTGTTGAAAAGCCTCATGCTGGGCTCATCGTATTTAATTAGTAATAGAGTAATAATAGAGTAATAAGAGTAATACGATGAGATGTCAGGAAATGAGAATGAAATGACATGACATTTTAGTAAATACATTATTGTGGAACTTTTTCAGGTGATCTTATTTATAAATTTTTAATTGATTAAGCTATCTTAGAATCCTAGTAAAATTAAGATTAGATTAATATGTACTAATAGTTATCGTTTTAAAATTATAAATAAATGCATGTACACTCGTACACTAGTGACTTACGTTGCTTAATATTTGGGTCAATATTTGTGTACTAGTGGAGGAATTTTTCCAAGAAAGTATTTAAGCATTTCGCGTGTCACAGTAATTATTATGCACATCTTGCGTGCGCTATAGACAGATAATTATGATATGTTTTAGAATATTAAAACACCATTCGCTTGTGACGATTTGAATCTTTGTTAAGAAGTATTTGATTACGAATGGAAATCAGTTTTTACCGAGCGGCGGGCGAGGTATTGTGGTCATCCGTCCGTGTGTCTGTCTGTCCGTATGTCCTTATTTTCGATTTATTTTTTTTAGGTACCGCGAGGTATATGCCATCCCTCGATTGCCTTGTTTTACAAATATCAAAACGAGTGACAGTTTTTGTCGGTAGTAGAGTTTACAGAGACATGATCACAATATTAATGTCGTACGGTACATGTCTAATTGTCCATACTGTGTTTATCTCTAAATACATCGCATTTATTGCTCTGACCTAAACGTTTTCGGTTGGTAAACAGTCGCCTACACGTATATACAAAGCGTGAACGTTGTTTTCAGATTTTGAACACTTTATGCGCCTGATAATTACGCTATAAAAATTCCATGGCGATCGTCGCAACGTTTGAGATAAGAACACCGCATGCTATAAATACTATAAATACTATCAATATACGGATTTAATTGTAGGATTTAATAACGATTGCTTGGATTGTGAACTTAACGGCACTGTGTACAGATCTAATGTTTCTAGCGTAACGACATTCACTTAACTGTCAAAAGTGTGACTGGTTGCCGATCCGGTTTTACAACAGGTGTACTTGACTCGATACGATTTTGATTTCGTCAAGCGTGCACACCTTTTCAGTTTACGCACCCCTTCACGTATTTCGTTGTATAAGTTTCTTAATTTAACTTCAAAGAACCCAGGGGCACGCCGCCGACCATTGAATTTGCGAATTTCTATAATGCGACACAAATAACCGATTATATATGGACTGGTTAACTGCGCGAATTCGTATGTGACTCGGAACCGGTCTAAAATCTTGCGGCGCGCGAACGCCTGTCGTGAGACCGTATTGTTTGAGGTATTAATTTGCAACTGCAATAATTGTACTGCGGCTTAAGCCTGTTAATAATTGATGTCGGCAATCCATTCCGTCGCAAATACAATATTTCGATTGGTAAAATCCGCCGAGTTTCCACTCGGAATCATCGTCTGATTCTATACTCTCGGTGTGCAAGATAAACAGCCACTTTAGCAGTTCTTACACTTTCAGGAGAATTCCTTCAGATTCAGAAAATTAGCGTGGAAGGTGGAATGTTTACACTTGGCAAATTCAATTCAATTAATTGATCGTGATCGAAGTGCGAGGTCGCCGTGTGAAATGATTGCAAGAATCACTGTTTGCAAATTATCGAAAAAGACTGAAAAATAGAATATTAAATCTAGCACTGAATAAGTAAACTATAAAATAATTATGTATAATATGAATTATTTGCAACAGCAACGGATTTACCAGGGAGGTGATTATGAGGTTCGTATCACCTTCTTGAATAGACTTAGCTAAGTACGAACAGGGATGTGATATTACCTCCCCGGTACGAATAAACATTATATATGACGTCATATACGTCACGTGACGTATGTACCAGAAATTGAATGAAATCTAGATGATTATTGTGAGCCAGCTATGAACAGCAAGGTACCACGTCGGAAGACTTAGAAAGCTCGGAGTTCGTTGTGTTCGCTTGTGTTTTACTCGAAACGCAACAATAACATCCTTAGCAACGAGTCCGACTCGATGTATTTTAACCGGATGTGAATGAACCGATTTTTCTGTAAAGGTTTCCTGTTTTGATAATTGTCTTATTTCGAAAAAAAAACAGTTTAAATAGTTTCCGGGCTGTTTTTGATTTAAATGTTGATAATAATTACTGAACTTAATTAAATACATTAATTTTTCTCTTTTGTTGATAGAATTCTTCCATATTTAATCTAATGTCGCATAATTGCACAAAAACAAATGATTGTTTACTTTTTGACACATCGCGCGCGGTTTATTAACTATAATTCATGAAGTTCTATGATTAATTTCGAAAACAGGCCAGAAAATATTATGGATGAATTTTTACTTATTTGACTAGAAAATTGATCAAAGCGCACCTATTTCCTGGAAATACCGGAGTCCTTATTAAAGAACGTAAATCATTCGAGAGGAAAAATGAGACTTGATTTATTCCGCGCTATAATCTTCAAAACAATTACTGCTACACGAAAACTCTTTCATTTTGCGCCGTTTCTGTTCTCGAGTGTTCGACGTCGTCAACGTAAGTTGGTCGTATTGTCGTTAAGTTTCCACGTAATTAAGGTTGACGTTGGCGATACGTTTAATACCGAGCCAGGAACGGATTAATCATTCGTCGACAGAATTATCATGAAATAATGCGCGAAAAAATTGGAATTATTAATCAAGATCTAATGAAAGTGACATTGAAATCGTAACCGGCACAATTTTCCAAGGATTTAGTTTTGTTTATTGCAGTCAAACATGCATTTTGCAAGGTCGAAAATAATTAATTTAAAAATACAGTTGTCACGGGTATAATTGATAGTAAACTATGGCCGTCTCTCTAGTCCTGCATTGTTTCAGATGCAGTATAATAATTCTTGTGTGCAATCATGTGAACTAGTCTATCTCAGTGATATACCATGGGTTACAAACGTTGGTACCATGTGAACTTACAGTGGTATATCATTATGGCGGTACAAACGTTTGAAACCTCCATAGTATAACCATGTGACTATAAATAACGCTTGTTATATTACCATGGCAGTGGCGAGTGTTTGTTTCAGATTCACATATCAATAGTGAACTTCATATTTTTTAAAATTTCGGAGTCGAAGAGTCGAATTATAACAGAGTCGAATTATCCAGAGTCGAATTATACAGAGTCGAATTATTCAGAGTCGAATTATACAGAGTCGAATTATATTATAACAGAGTCGAATTATGCAGAGTCGAATTATGCAGTGTAGATTTGTTAAATTGTATCTACTGCTTCTTTATTTTGAGCTGTTTATACGCCCTATGTCAATTTTTTGGTTAAATTAAGGATGGAATGCGCTCAAGCGGCAAGGAGTGCTGATGAGAACCATTTTTCATTAGTCACACCCATCGGTCGTGATAGTCCAGTTCTTCTCTCTCTCTCGAGGATGTTCGCTGCGTAACAGGCATAATCAAATGAGCAGCGGCCTTTCATTTATCGCTGATGTATCTTCGGAGAAAACCGAGAAGCGACTTCGATTGTACATCCTTAATCAAGTCGCGTCACTTCGGTTCTTGTTCGGAAACCTTGTTACGTGGTGTTTTTTGTCTGATATACCATCTCTCATTTCCTGTTTTTCATTAGTGTGATTGTCATTTTACATCCGGGTATGTCAACGGCTACTGGCAGACGACGTATTTTGCATCAGCGAAGTGCTCTTTGTCACCGAAAATTTGATTTAGGATTATAAGTTTGTACCCAGAGGCCGCATTTTTTCCCAATTTATCGCAAATCTTTTCGTGGTATTCACTGCGTTGTTCATCATTTCCGAGAATTTAAATTTGACAACAACCTGTCACTAATACTGTGTAACATCCGGGTATGTTTGCTGCTCGAGAATTAGGAAGACGTCACTAGCACACCCTCGCTAACTAGCCTTCCGTTTTATATTACCGCAATGTAACAACCCATGTTTAGCGCTAATTTTTTTTCTAAACTTCACCTGACGAATAGGGGTGTCCCCTCGTGACGTCACACTGTACCTGACGAAGGGGGTGTCTCCTCGAAATGTTGTACCAATAAACTCCGGAAAATGTGATTTAAGTTGGGTCCGACTTTATGTTATATATATGTTTTACGATTTATATTTTTGTAAGTCTGGAATCTAGTGAATCCTCTCGGATCCTTAATTCTCATTCTGTTTCTGCTGGACTGGTTCTCTCGTCGCTATACTTGGACTTCTAATTACGCATATGCGACTATCCGCAGTTTTCTTCAAAATTTTGCAACAAAAATGCATATGCAACACGCCTCACTTCACGTTACTATAGTAATATATCAATTTTTGGGAAAGACCACTTTCATCCAAGTCCTATGGCAGAATTTGTCTTTTATCGACTGGCTTTGGTTCCAATACTGCATTAACGCTACTGTGAACCAGTCTAAGGTTTACTTCTCGAAACACCGCCCAACGTATAAGAAGCTCAACGTAAGAAGCCGCATCGCAGCGGTATATTAGTTTTACGACGTGTTTAAGTATTGACCTGCGGGAT
>JAYJLZ010200279.1:0-10066 GCA_036873915.1 Tubulanus ruber | reverse complement strand
TGAGACATTGGAGATAGGAATGTGTTGAAGTACATTCCTTACTACACGCACGCTGATTGGCTAACTGTACAAAAAAACAATGTTTACTTGCGGCAACGAAAATCGCCCGGAACACTTGATTGTATCCCTTTAAAGATAAATATTCCAAATTATCAACACGGGCATACAGTACATATTATCCTCAAGATAAATATTCCAAAATATCAACACGGGCATACAATAATAACCTCAAGATAAATAATCTAAATTTCCAACACGGGCATACAGTACATAATATCCTCAGGAAAAATATTCCAAATTATCAACACGGCACACAGTACATATTATCTTAAAAGATAAATATTCTAAATGTAGTACATATTATCAAAATAAAGATTCCAAATTTATTAACCTCAAGATAAATATTCCAAATTTCCAATACGGGCATACAGTACATATGTAAGTGTACGAATAAACGGACATATGTACTGTATGCCCCTGTTGGAAATTTGGAAAAAAGGCCTTAAGTACATTATACAAGTTTTAAAATAATATTATTATTAGTCCATATTTTTCAACATGGACCTAAGTGTACGAATAGACGGACGGATTTCACTTGAATTAGTGATACCATAAATTTCACTAGTTATAAACTCGTAAAAACATAACAACGGCTTCGCAAATTGAACGTCAAAAACATAATGTAATTTGACCAAACGATCAAATGCCTCCAAAATAGTGCCACCTGCTGGTATAGCCTGGTCGTCGCTAATCACAAAAAACTGTGCTGGCTTGTATGCCTCTCCAATGGCCAGAAGAAAAGGTTGTTTGAACTCTGCTGATCTCTCTTTGGCATAGGCCATCACGTCAGTTCCTGCCTGAAAAAATAAAGTAAAACAATAAATTTACAGAAAAACTTCATTGCAAGCATACATTTTTAGGACATTTGAGCCAGTTTTCAACATACATGTATGTTGAAATTGAAAACTCAGTTCAACACAAACGCTGTACACTGTATTTTCACCCATATAAATGCATAGTTTTAAAATATGTGACGTCTTAGTATTTTAACGTGGTATTGACGATGAGAAATTGAATTGTTTCCAGTTTGGCAGATTATTAAAAAAATACTTACTGGTGCAAATTGAATCAGATAATGAGTCGAGCTTACTCTGCTAATAGCACAACTTTTCTTGCCCTGTTTTATATAATTGTTGGTTCGAAGGAGCATGACCAACAGAATAAGGGCAGAAAGTGAATCTGGAAAAAAAGCAGAGTGTCCCTGGATTTATAATACATGTATGACCAAATGAAAATGTTGAAAAGTAGAAATTTATGAAAAAATGAGTCAAAATGATATTTTTCATAATGTGGATATAGATTTAATTACTTACCATCCACATCTTCAACATCATTCAATTCTTTGAATTTCTGCTTAATTGATTCGGAATGATGACATTTGGAGATCTTTATAATTTTTGAGACATATCTTGTACGCCACTGCATGAGGAATAGTGGGCTTTTCCCCGCAAACATTTTCTCAAAATCCAAGGTGAGCTGAAATTTACATATAGTTATCAATTCCCTATGTTAACCATGCAATCTTTACAAATGAAAACATTATTTTTTTGGGATTCGTACTATGAAAATGTAGTAAAAAAACTTACCAATTCCGGTGTGTCGACATAACGTGGAAATTTTAGAAGAATTTCACTGACACTTCCACATTTCTTCATGATGGAAATCCGCGCATTACTTGTTGCAGTATGGTGCTTTTTGATGGCTGCCATGTTTTCCGCTGATGGTATTGTATATTTTATTTGTTCGATCTGCACAAGAAGGGGATTACTTAGTCGTTAAAGTGAGGCAATATTGGAGAAATTGAAAAAATAATTAGTTTTTTGTTTTAAAGGTTGAACGATAGCAAACAATTCACAAGCTTTACCGGTACCTTTTCAAGTTCTGCTCTTGAAGGTTCATAGTCATTTGATTTAGCCATCTTGTCTTGCGTCTTGGGTTCTTCCAAAGACTTTTTACGCTTTGCTGCTGTTGTTCCAGTGGCAGAACTACGATCAACTGACCTAACATGTTTCAAACGGTACTCAAGCCAACCATGGCCTTTTGAATAAAACTGTTCCTGAATGAAAAATATAGCATTACAGGATGTTATAATATGAGAAAATAAGATAAATTTTGCTCTATTTTTTTTAATACTTACATGACCCTCGCATCCATCTTCAGCATTATCTTTCAAAAAGCAAAATTCTTTTACAATAGCTTTTGCTAAAGCAGTTTTTTGAAGGGCTGATGGAAATCTAGGAAAAAGGATTTTGACTATAATATAATTATGTCAATATGAGATTAAAAAATCTCAACCAAGCCTAAGGAATGTCATTTGAAAATAAACAAACAGCTATTTACTTACTTCCCACACTGTTCACACAGATACTGTACAAGTATCTTCACTAGTTGAACTCTGTCCTTGGACAAAACTATTTTGTCTTTTGGGTTTTTCAACCTTTCGTTTAGTTCTGGTGCTTTTTCATTAACAATGTAGCTTATGGGAAAATGCTGAAAGAATAAAAAGTAAAATATATAAAAATCTGACCGAATAACTACAGGAATAAATTTAAAGCGGGCAGTTTATATAGGCCGATCTCCAAAATTTCATGAAGCTGACTTGACATTATTAAGTCCTTAAATTTAAAAAAGATCTCTGGAGTACAGTAGATATTTATCCTGGACCTACTATGTATAATCATCCAACTTTCTAAAATATCACATTTAATGATTAATGTTCTGTCCAGATATACAAAGGCTTCAAGGAAGTTTGCTATAATGTACTAACCGCCGGATTGATAAACGACAAATCATTTGTAGTTAAGCTCCCAGCAGCTTTTGGTGGAGTGAACAGGGTTACCAGTGAAGTTGGTGTTGAAGGTGGTGAATTTATAATGGAAGTTGGCGTCGATGGTGGAGATGATATTGACACTATACATTCCGATTCACATGATTCATTCTGAAATGAATGAAAAAATATATAATTCAATAAATAATTTTAAAAATTTGAATTGAATATTGAACAGTCAGACAAGACCAATACAATATTTTGAAACTTGACGTGCTACCACATAATCTCACAACAAGACTCACCAATGTATTTTTGAGGGCTCCAACTTTCATCTTTAATTTTCTCCGGACACCAAAATTGGAAATTCCAATTGCTTTCATATCATCCTCCGTCAATGTTGGCAAAACTTCCATATCTACACCATTTTCTACAAAAAAATGCTTTTCAGCTTATAAACCAATGCAATTTATACGATTCAATATAACGGCCACCAGTCTTCGAACTTTGGATTTTGGAAATATGCACATTTCAGATAGTAAAACAGATTCTGAAAAAGGTGTTTTTTGCTGGCTTACAGTTGCAAACAGCTACATTTTCTACAAACTAAGCATGTCAAACAAACTAAGAATTACCAACGAACATTGGCTTTTCAAATCCCTCATAACACGGGTTGACCTGAGGGACATAGACCTACCAATGAAACGTGGAAGCTCCAGGAGATCAGAGGCTTGATAAAAAATTTCATAGTATTCAATAGTACGGATGCTCGAAAACGAGAAATGCAGGCAGGGCATTATGTGTGCAAGACTTGTGTCCATCCCCATGTTTTATGACATTGATAACAACATTGATAACATACAAAGAGATTATAAAGCCAACTAATAAGTTCTTTTATTTGAAATTTACAACAAGAACAATTTTTCCTTTGTTCTTTTTACATAGTTTTAGGCATTTTTTCAGGTTTGTTCGTGTAAAAACAGTGTCTTGTTGTGCCCCTTATGGTAAAAGTGTATAGATAAGTTCTCTACATGTTGTAATATATGTTACCTAATAGAAAATTCAAACATGATGTGGCTTACTCTATTAAGCTGAAAAATAATGCATAGATAAGGAATATGAATTATTGACAAAAATCAATTCCGCAAGATCCGAGCGATTTTAATATTTTAAATCCGCAGGGAAAGGGTTAAAGTTAAAGTTTGAGGGTTGATGGTTCATACCCCGTAACTTGTTTAATGCAAAAAACCATTTAAATGAACTAACCGGTTATTACTGGTAAATGTTGTAACGTGGACTTATGTATTTTCGCGAAGGGATTTCGTAAGAATGCAGAGCAGAGAGTGGTAAATAATCCAGCAGTTCATTTTGACACACAACACTGTAAACAACTGGTTTTACACTAGAAATTTCAAAGGAATGCATGTGTGGTACAAAACCATCATTCTTATAATGACGTACAATAAAGTGTAGGCTCGCCGCATTTTCACCATGAAGTAATATCTGTCTAATGCAAGCAAAACTTGGTTCCTCTGAATCGTCATCAATTCCTGTTACAACATATTGTCCAGTTTGGTATGAGGTTCCAAAAACCTTGACTTCATCTGGTGCATAGATCTCATCATCATTTTCAAGGGAAAGTTTTATGCAAACCAATTCCGATGCTAAGACACTTTTAATACTCAAAGAACTACCACCCCTACATTCGATTTCCTTCCGGATTCCATTTCCATCTGACCAGTGTGCACACTGAAAAATTTGATGCTTTATGGCTGATGTTTTGCAAATGTTTTTGAAGTTGCAAACTATATGTGCCATACGCTTAAAAAAATTATGTTTCAACTCGTACTTCATACATGATGCCTGTGAAATAGGTCCTATCATCCTAATACATGTCGGATAATGTACCATGTGGTGGTGTTTGTTGATCATGTTTCTATCAGGGAACAAGTAACGGAAGCGAATATGATGGTCAGCAATTAGATGCTTAAGCAGTGTAACTTGTGTGTTGGGTATCCTGGGGGAAAATATTATGTCCATACATTTCAAGAGCTCGAGAATTAATTCCATGTGAGGATCTCCATCAGGTACTTTTTCTCCAACCAATAAAGGCAGCATACGAATCAGACACCACATTTGGGCTGCTTTCTGATTAAGTTTGCGGTCATTTAAATTTCTGAGGCACACATCAGTAATAGGAGATGGTTTATTCTTCTTATCACTGCACGCATAGGCGAACAATCTCATCCTTTGGTTCAATGTACACAATTTAATATATTTGCGTACGTACACGAATTGATGAAGTACCAGTTTTACCTCATATGGGCAGACACCTTCCAAGAGATCATGCATGACATCAAATGAGTAGTTAGTGACGCAGTGAAAATAACGTAAATCGTTCAATATACAAGCATTTCGAACTCCTGTCCTGGGATCATTGGCTCCATTAGTCACAGCAACACAAGCATCATGATCTTCAATGTTTCGCATAGCAAATTCTGCCTCGTAAAATTTTGTATTAAGCTCTTCCCGACTGACCAGACATAGTCTACAAAGTTTGTTAGCAGATGGTGCCAAAAAGCCAAACAGTTCATGAGCTGCCATTGTATCTGCACAAACATACGCAAGTGATCCGTGGACTGAAGTTTCAATGCCATCTAGCTGTAATACCATTCCATCATCAGACTCAAGTTCTTTTATTTCTTCCACTAATGGTTTCAAGATTTTATCAAATCCATACTTTGCTATATCTGCTGTATGACAAACAGCTACAAGATGTATGCTGGACATTACAGAATTCAACATCTTCGGTAAATTTTGAAATGACATATAGAACATTCCTAACTTGTGAATCTTAGTCTTTGTTCCGATTGGATTGGTTACTTCCACATCATCGTAATATAGCTGTAAACGCAGTGCTTTTGGCATCACCCTGTAAAGACCATGTGACTTGAATTGCAAAGCATCCTGATAGCCGGTAAGGGTATCTCCTGGACCAAATGCTTCTCTGTTAATAAGTTCTATAACTGATTTATTCAAGATTAATTGCAAAATACTCTTTAGTGGGATATATTGATATGTTTCATGTACCAGTTTAAGGAGGGGAGCCTCATAACCACGTTGAAACTTCTGATCATAACGAGTACCCAATGAGCGTTCCTCAGGTTCAACATATCTTAACTTTTCATTCATGAACTTAAGATGCTGTTTCTGTGTCTCCAGACCAGCAAATGGATTGCGGAATGCCTCCAGTTTAGAGTCCAAAGCTGATACCATGCCATTTCTCTCTATTTGGTGATGATTGCATATGTCACTGACATCAGATTTTACAGAGTCTACAACTGCACTAAATAATATCTTAACTCCATTGATAACTTCATTGATAACAGACAACGAAACTGATGAATTACTTCTCAGTTTCACAATGAATGTTCCAGCTATCATTTTAAATTCCTCTAAAGTGATATTCGCTGCATTAGCATCTCCCTGATAATCTACTTGTTCAGCATCATCATCATCATCGACAGCATTTACTCCGTTTTCATATAAGTATTCTGGAACAGCCGGCACATCTTCATTAACCGGCTGACCACCATGTTCACAGTTAATATGATGAAAGTGTCTAATATGCTTTGTAAAAGAGTTTATCAAATCAAAGGTTTTCTTACAACCATTTTGTCCACAGACATAGTTCTCTCTGGTGGTTCCCAAGATACCATGAAGAGTCCTTAGATGGCTAATTAAATTTGATGTTCTACCTGGTACTGTGACACCACACTTGTAACACCTATAGCCATTCATTGCGATACTGTAAGATCAGACCTGTCCCAACAAAATTTACTTTCGAGTAGTTTTGATAGAAATAAGTTCAAAGTAATGGGAAATACTGGCCAGAGTCACAAAGTTTTTCAATCAAACCTGGTTTAAAGATTAGTATGTACTATATTCTTATTATTCCCTCATTTAAAATTAAAAGAAAACAAAGAAACAAGTTGGATACTAGCAAAAGAGTTAAAATAAAGAAAAATCAAATCAATTCGTAATATTTATCTACTTATCGTATTAGAGGAGTGGAATTTCGTAGAAATTAAGCCAAAATCGTAGGTGTTGGCAGGTCTGTAAATAAAATATAAACAATATAATTCAGTTTAAAATCCAGTAGGAAACCTAACTTACATATTATTTGTCTTTTAACATATCACTTATTTCACTGCCAACATATGCTGGACATGGTCTCTTCAGGGGAGAGGGATCACAGCAAGCCAATGACAGTGGCTGCAATCTTACAACACAACATTTACGTGATATCACATTCAATATCCTTCCAAGGGAGTAAATATCTGAAGCTTCTGATTGACAACTGTCTTTTACTTCATGCAACTCGGGGGCGATATGTGAATGAAACTGACGGTACTGCTCTCGTTGTTCTTCAGTCAAATAATAATATCTTGGACATGAAGTAAGCGTTGCATTACCAAAATCAATAATCTTAGGAATGTTTGATCCAGGAAGAATTAGTATGTTTTGCATATGCAGGTCATTGTGAAGTATTCCACTTTTATGAATAAAGTCAATTGCAGAAAATAGTTTAACCAGAATTTTCAACCATTCCTTTTCTGTAAAAGTTTTTTTTTTCACATGATAATAAAGGGTGCAATCATTTTGCGACAGAAGCTCCATAACAATAGTCTTGTTGTTAAGTATACCAAAAATATATGGGATAAATTCACACTGGCCATTTAAGTACGTCAGAACTCGAGCCTCCACTTCTAAATCATGTGTGGAACTTTGTTTTACAGCAACATGGGACAATCCACATATAAATTTACAGTCTGCAACAAACACATTTCCATATGCCCCACTCCACCTATGAGAGTCTTTCTCAAAACGGACAGCACTTTTTAAAAGTTTGATAGGCAATCTAGTTAGTTTGTGTAAAACTGCACTTGAAGCTTTTTTACGACTTAATTCGTGTTTCCTAACAAAATTGTAATTTAGGTCTCCACTTTTTAGTTGAGGCACAATACTTAAACGGGGCATTTTAAATGCTGAGGAACCAAAGTTTCGCCCATGATGATCTCTCTGCTTAAGTGGCTGTAATTCCAATTTTTTGGTTACAATTTCTAATTGATGGTCCTTTGCTTTAAGTTGGTTTAAAAGTTCATCTTTAGATTTGTCTGCAATTTTACGTTTTTTAGCTCTATTTTTTCGCTGACGCGCATTAGCTTTGGATTTCCTGCTTCTGGATTCAATATAAGCCTTACTCTCTAAAAGATACAGTTGCATGATAAACCTTTAAATATAAGTGGAATTTTAGTATTTTATCATGCCAGATTTTAAAGTACTTTAAGTCTTAATTTCATCTGAAAGTCTAATTTGTGTATAAAGAAAATGAATAAATAACCCAAGTTATTAAACAATCAAGACAGTACCCCATGTTGCTTTCTCAAAAAGAAGCCTTAGTTGTATAGTTTGAATGCGTTATAAAATGGCTTTTAATCAAACCCTTATTACACAATTTAGTCTCAAGACGAATTAGTTCCCGAGCCCCATTGTCTGTTAATCTAGTACAGAGTTCCCGAGCCCCATTGTCTGTTAATCTAGTACACAGTTCCCGAGCCCCATTGTCCTGTTATCTAGTACAGAGCTTAGAAAGAAGTGATAAAAATACCATGTTAAAATTAACAAAATCAGCACCCCATGTTGCTTTATCATTTCTGATAAGCCTTAGTTGTACGGTTTTGATTATTCAAAGCATGATAATTTATCTGGTCATATACTAGGCTTCAACTAGATTTTACTTTTAAATTATTGATTAATATTTGAGTAATGTTAATTAATATAATAAAGTATTGAATAAATAAGCATTTATTATTGGTCTTTTAATTATTCATGATATTTTATTATAATTTATGCCATTATTGCCATGTTTTTTTGCATATTCGAACTTGCACTAGATAGTTGTCAGATTTACAGTTATCATCAGATTCAGAATTTACAAGGAGTATCCCAGCAGCTCAACAGGGACTTTTAGAATACAGAGAGTACCGAGTGAGTGAGTCCGAACATACAGGCCGGGGGGTTTTTGGGAAAAACGTCCAGCCAATTAATACTAACCACCCTGGGCCTTACCGGCCTAAACAGTCTAAATAATCTTTAAAAGCTAACCCTCTAGCTAGTACTACTAGTAGGCTCTATGCAACGGTGTCGGTAGTCTACCTTTCTTTTTTTAATAAAACGCGAGTTATTTAATAAATAGGCCTAGCCAAATTGAATAATATGCTAAGAAACATTTATTAAAGTAAAAACTTTGGCATAAACTCTGTCCCGGCCTAGCTAGGCATAAGTATGATAAATAGTATTAGTATGAACAATGAATATTGGATGTCTGATGATACAGCGCCAGGCCTAATAGTACGTATCACAGATTCATTTTAAAGAGTAAATTAACAAAATAAATGGTTTTACCTTCAAGAATATCAATGACTGAATCTTCAAAATCATTTTCTTTACACCATTTAGCAACAGAATCAGCCATTATTCGTGATGAATACGGATTTAACAAGGAGAAAAATGTAATGAATTCAATATCAGCGCTTTGATACAACACAATGCCGTTACAATAGACCTCGACCTAGGTCAGCGATAATTATTGTAGGGCATGGTGAGACAATCAGTTGCCTCAGGTTCGAATCCCACAAAGACGGGACAACCTAAATTTTTTTTTCCCTTCCCGATCGAATATGAATCTTGCAACTTATAATTCGTTTGATAGATTGCCGATAGATTCAATATCAGTAAGTAAAAAATGCGTATAAAATTATCATTCATAACCTTGGTAGCCTCCGGTGGTATCGTAAAACTATACACAATCGACTTAACATCATTTATAAACAGTACTTAATCAAAAAATGTCGGTGGAGCTCAAAAGCCAGGCGATATTTTATCGTTTTAGCTAAAATATTCCAATTCGGCAAAATGTCTGTTTTTACTCCAAATTAGACTAAATATTTTACTCGATATTTTCACTCCAACAAGACCATTTTATTTCGTCGATAAAGAGTGAGTTTAACTCTGCCAGAGTAAATTTTTAGTCTAAAAGAGTAAAAAAAAATTTACTCCGTGTAAAGAGTGAAAATTTTACTCCGTCAGATTTAGAGAGTAATGTTAATCCACTGGCCCAAAAATGAATCCACTGGCCCGATATATAAAAACAAGAAAAAGTACTATTTTCGTGTG
>JAYJLZ010200168.1:0-10066 GCA_036873915.1 Tubulanus ruber | reverse complement strand
GTCGTCACTGCTCAGACATGGTCGTCACTGTTCGGACATGGTCGTCACTGTTCGGACATGGTCGTCACTGTTCGGACATGTTCGGCTGTGGATGATTGCCGTTCTTACGTTTTTTCACGAGAAAAATAAATGTCAGATTTGTGTTTTAAATTATCGGAATCAAACGGTTGATGCTGTTTATTGATGCTGTTTAAACGCACACTTTATTATTTTACAGATAGAAGAAAGTCCTACATTAAACCACACTTTCAGCATCCTAGAATCACCATCACCACCAGGTGATGGATATCCAGTCACATCAACTTTCATACACGACAGTGATGAAAACATGGAAACTGAAACATTGTCGAACTGTACGATTATCAACAATGATAGGTCTTACTTCCGAAAACCGGAACCACGTTTTTGTGACGTGGTGTCGCAAAATACTGCGGTTACTCCTGACGCCATCTCAGATGTGTCGGTGTTCGGAGAGCTGTCATCAACTTGTAAACGTTCAGCAGGCGGTCGTTTCTTTAAAGAACCCGGATTCTGATGAGAAGACGCCCAATACTCGCTCACTGTATTTTTTTCTAACTGTGAAAGAAGAAATTCGATAATTATGGTCGTATTTTCGTGTTTAATCGCTTTGTGTATTATATAACAATGCAAAATATGATAACTCGCTCATTCATCATCATAACTTCCTTATTTACGTGTTTGATGCTACTCTGTGTTTGTGTTTTGTAGTTATTTTAACCACAATAAATATATGTACAACAGAAAAAACAACAGTTTGGATGTTTTATCTCTGGTTTCCACATGGACAAGTTGGTTCTAGTTTAACTTGAATACATGTATCTAATTATTAAATATGACTTAACGCCAGGCCGCCAATAAGAGACGGACATTTTTTAAAATTTTGCTTTCTATAGACGCATTCCGTTATAAATCATCCGAGACAACTTTCATCGTGAGACTAGAATGTTTATCAGCGTCGGTACAGGTAGCCAACTTACAGAAACCGCTTACAAAGCGTAAGTCCTAATAAACCGTTGTAACGTTTTAATTTTGGACTGATGTATTATTAGCTAGCCCATCTCGCGCTTAACGCGTACGGTACCCAAGTTGTACAATTTCGAGTAAAGCGTTTTTTACATACTGAATAATTATAACCGAAATAATAGCAATATTATTATCCTTTCGCTGCCGAATCATGAAGGTCGTTGTTCCTCGTAAATTTTACTTCTAGCTGCATCATTTTACTCAAAAATAGGTTGGTGTTACTTTTCAAACATTGTGAGAATTTCTAAGTTAAAGATATGACATCAAATCAAAGGTCGTGACGTAGATGGCGCTTTAGATGCTATTTTCGGTGACATTGACTCCGAAAAGGAGCCTGGTTACAGAAGTTCATTCGATTCCGAATAATCATACTATAATTTGAGCAACGTTTGTCTGTCTGTCTGTTTGTTCCTCTACTCCTCCGGCGTCCCTGAAGCGATCTTCGCCAAACTTGGCTGGTGGATGCAGGTTGACCCCAGAATTACTCTTGAGCGGTTCATTTTTGGAAAGGTCAAGGTCGTTTGGGTCAAAGGTCAAATTTTTATTTTTCCGGCGTCCCACCGGGTACCGGTACTATAATTGACTAGTAACGAAAATGTTAATAATCGTATTCATGATGGTTTCGATACCGATGACAATGCTCCCTAGGAATATTTTGCCCCAGGGGCTGGTGGTGATGCTAGAGGTGCCCTACACTTGTCCAAGCCATAAAATGGACAAAACTGCAGGCTATCAAGTTTTGTGAGTAAATTTTCAACAAACTTTCAGAATAACAGATGCTCTATCAGTTCAGCTACAGGAAACAAACTTTTTATTTTGTGTCAAAATATAGAAAACAAAATGAATATGGCTACTTGTAGAACCATTTAGCACCTACTGAGAAAAGACAAAATTCTGATTTTCTAAATATTTTATGCAAATTAGGTCATTTGCATAATTAATTAGGTCAATATTTGCTTAAAATTTTATGCAAATTTAAGTTTAGGGTATTACCTCCAAACTTTTCAGGCCTAACACTTTGTTGTAATTCTGATTGTTAGAGAGGTACAAAAGTCAACTTGTCATTTTTGTGAATTATTTTCCAAACGCCGGCAGTCTAGCTTTTTTTCAGAAAAAACAGCCGGCAGTGAAACGGTTAATATTATTATTGTTATAAGGCTATAATTAGATGCCGACACTTGCTCTCTGATGACAAACTAATTAAAGTTGAGTTACAATTTCTCTCTTTTCCGGACATGTTCTAATGTTAAAATGTGTGTGTGACGAGCAGGGAAGACTATACGTAGTTGTAGTATCGACCTGCCTTAATGAATGCAAAGGAGGAAGAGAAGAGCTGAATGTCAATTTGTTCATTCAGACTTTTAAAGTCGTTGGCTACAATTTATTTTAAAAATCTGTTGCCTTCTACAAAATCTTTGTGATCATTACCTCCGCCAGGAAGGTTATGTTTTTGCCGGCGTGTGTTAGTTAGTTAGTTGGTTTATTTATTTATTTGTCTGTCAGCAGGATTACGCAAAAAGTTACCGACGGATTCTGATGAAATTTAGTGGGAGGGTGGGTATTGGGTCAAGGACGAACCCATTAAATTTTGGGAGTGATCCGGATCACCGCCTGGATCCAGGAATTTTTGGAAGTAATTTTCACCATTGCGAGATAGGGGGAAAGCCCATATTGGTTCACTAAAGTTGGTTCACTAAAGTGACCCTTAAAGTTCGTCTCGGTGTCTGTCTGTCCTTCCTGGTACGCCAAAACGGCTGGACCGATTTCCACCAAACTTGGTAGGCATGACCACTCTATGATCTAGTTTTGTGGAAATAAGTTTAATTGCCATAGCAACCGAGTTGCCCAGCAACGGGCGAAAAACGTCCTGGCAACCCTAATATTAAGAAAACTAAGACCTAAATCGAAAATTCACGATGTGGTGCGTGGAGATAGGTGAAAAGACTAAGCGACACGCGGCCAATCATAGAGTAGAGTGTTTAGAAAGTATCGGCCGCGTGTTGTTTATACGCATTTTATCGATGGCTATCAGCTGTGTTATAGATTGTAAGAACACGTCAGAAAAAGTAGAGGAATTGCGTCAAATGCATTTCCTTGTTAGATGTTGGTTGGTTGACTATAGCGTTAGTTTTGATTTCCACAGGGGTGACACTTTACTGACTTTAGTGAACCCTCGTCGCAGTATGCTTGTCTTTGTTGTTTGTGCTACATGGTTCAAATTTGGTATCCAGCCATCTAATTAGACACTCTAACGTACCACGTGATAAGATCCAAGATGGCCGCCATTAAACCGGAAGTGGCCCATATTTTTGTTGTTTTAGCTACATGGTTCAAATTTGGTATCCAGCCATCTAGACACTCTACGAACCACGTGATAAAATCCAAGTTGGCCGCCATAAAACCGGAAGTGGCACATATCTTTGTTGTTTGAGCTTCAGGGTTCAAATTTGGTATCCAGGCATCTAATTTGACACTCGAACGTCGTACCACGTGATAAACCCCAAGATGGCCGCCAAAAAACCGGAAGTGACCCATATTTTTGTTATTTTTAGCTACAAGGTTCAAATCTGGTATCCAGGCATCTAATTAGACACTCTAATGTGCCACTTGATAAAATCCGAGATGGGGCAATTTTAATTTGGTAATTGTGTGTTGTGGAGAATTGAGCTGCCTTGGCGGAGGTCTGCGTTCTCTGTGAATATATTTCAGGGATCCTAAGCAAATAATGATATAAAATAAATCAAGAAAAGAATAGAATTCATATTATTTATTTGATTTTGTCGTTCGGTTGGAATATTGTTAATATGTTTCTTGCAATTTGCACTATTATTTGATAATGGATTTACGTCGAAATCGTTTTCATGAATACAGAATCAAGATTAAATAAACTTTTTCCATTGTGTTACAACAGACATGACCTGACCTTGCCAATAATTTGTTATTTGCTTCAACATATTCCTGCCAAAATATTTGGCCCGGGTTCCATTAAGAAACATCAGCCAATATTTCTTGGCAACCTCTTTGGTATCGTAGGTTTTATGGTAAAAGGCAGTCGTGCCTGGAACCTTCGTCTTGCCATCAGCGCGTATATAAACCGAAGCTTGGCACTTGAGGGGTTCCTCTTTACCGGACATTGCATCAAAAAAGCAGCCGCATTTATATATATTGTACGTCAGCACAGTGACAAGCCAACCTTCTTTTAATGGGTTGTTTTCGCCACATTTAAAGGTTGAACGGCAGTTTTCCATTGACTTCAATGTGTAATGGCCAGTCTTGATCCAATAGAATACTTTATCGGCATAATGAACAAATTCTGCGGCGCTTTTTTTCGAGTCTTTAGAATACCTTATAAAACAAGGAAAACCATGTAAATATTATCGTGTGACGCACAGCAATATTTGTAAATAAGAAAATTAAGGTTATCTATATATAGTCACATTTTATATCAGATGAGAAAAGTACCGGGTACCTAATATTTGATAATAATATCTCACTTTTTTATTAAGGCATTAGCTACACTGCGATCACCTTTGCTGACTTTATAAGTTTCAACAAGTGTTTTCAAAATAGATATTCTGAGCGTTGCGTAATCGCGGAAGCTAATAAAGTTGACTTCCAGGCGTTTCACCTGCCTAGACGTGGGTGGATTTTTATCATTCCAGGTATCGATAACGTCATGAAATATTGCTATTTTGTCAATTCCAGCCTCCGCATATTCGTTTGCGTTTCGCATACATTGATTGACATCTTCCTCGCTTATCTAGAAAAATATAGAAAGTAAAAGTAATTTTAAGTCAAGATAAGAGTTTTTAATGAATTTTCCCTTTCTTTTTTGTATTCTATTACCTGAGTTATACACTGTGAAAACAGTCTGAACATGTGCTTGTATTCTCTGGTCAGAAGATCTTTCTCGAGATCGATTACTTCCTGACCGACGTATTGTTTCATATTATCCAATCGGTCATTGACTTCATCCGTTAGTTCTTTTATCGCTTTATTGACGGCCTTCAAAAGATCATCTTGCGAGGGGCTCACCGTTGCTGAGAGCAACCCAGCTCCGATTCCAAACATACCTAAGGTTGATGCTAATTTCGGAGCCTTGTCTAAGAACATATTAAAATTGGCCTCAACAAATCCAATAGAACTCGCTGCTATATTTGACCCGGTATCAGCTTTTCCTGCTAAGTCACTTATAAAGTTTCCTTCCATTGAAGCTTCAGGAGATTTGATTGGTTCAATAAGAATTTCTGTACCCCCTGGTACGTAAGTAGGAGTCAAGCAGGCTTTAGTCTCTCCAGCTATTTTAATCAGGTGCAGACCCTCTTTTAACCTACCACTTACAGCAGAAATACTTACACCAATAACTACTACCAGTATGTGTGATAAAATCATTTTCTGAAATGAAAACCAATAGTTACAATTATTTAGGACCGGATCCAGGGTGCCTTCCGGAAGTCGTCAAAATACTAATTAAATGCACATCAAAATAAATCTTTTTTATTTCATCTTGTAAAATTTTATTTTATGTTTTGTGATTATGATATTCTTTAAAAAGGAAACTTTCTACATGAAAAAGAGGCATCCATCTCACCACAAATTTGTAAAAAAAAAGGCACTGTCGTCGGGCATATATTTGGGAAAGTTCAAAAAGTGCATTCATCACGCTGCAAATTTATAAAAAACTAAAGGGAAATTTCTTCGATGAAAATTTAAAAAGTGGATCCATCACGTGGCAAATTTATTTAAAAAAAGTCACCAAAGTTGTCATTATGCCAGAAATTTTTTGATAAATATGGCATCAGTTTTTTGTCGGCTGGCAGGACAGAAGTTTTAAAAAGAGCACTTTCTACATGAAAATACGTACCGGTATATACACGTGAATTATAATAATTTTCAATACTTACTGCAGAGCAAACCTATTCAACGTCTTCAACTGAAATCTATAACGACGACCTAATATCTTTACCAGCTTACACAGACACACTGAATCCACTGCCCTTGACTAACACCACGACAACGTTTTATAGTTCTTGTGAAGAATACGTGCTGCGGCACGGAACTTTACTTTAATTAACATAGTTTTCATAAATATCGTTTTGCACATAGTCTTCTTGTGACTTGTTTATCAACTTACAAGATATAATGGAGTTGTTCAGCTGTGACTTGTTTAACCTTACAAGATATAATGGAGTTGTTCAGCCTGTCGATAAGGTTAAGGCCGGTCAACCATGTGCGCCTTAACACTTATCTATTAATCGATTAGTATCCAGCCATGTCCATGGTCAATACGTTTTGATGAAAGACGAAAACAATAATCCCTAAAATAACTCGATATTTTACTTTTGTAGGGCCTACGATGTTTTAGACATATTATTATTTCTATTGATTTAAGTTTTTTTTTTTAATTTTAATAAAAGATGATTTTATATTTCAAGAGAAATGATTTTACATTCAGATATATACTTGGTATTTGTGAGATGCAGTTCTTCGTAAATGATGTGAATTTATCGTCATTAACTTGGTGTCCTATAATTATGTCTTTATCTAAGAGAAAGCATAGTTCCATTAAATAATCATAGACTGAAAACATGCAGCCTGAACTTTCAAGACAGCTTTCACCGCATTCAGTAACATTTTTCTTTCTAAATGAGTTTGAAAATGCCAGCACGTTTTATGCCTTTACTTCGTTCTACATTATTCGGTGTACAAGGTGCTGTTGTTGTTAAAGTTTTGACTGAAATCATGGAAATCTCAGTTATTAATTATGAAGTAAACTATTTTAATTGAAATTCATTAATTGCAATATTTCTGAAGCTGGAGACAATTAGTTGTGTGGACGTCTTAATACATCCTTTAAATAAGATTATTTTACATTTCTGACAGAATGATTTACATGTGATAAAGCTCCGCAGAATTTTAATATTAATTAACGGTTATATATTACCTGTGGTTATCAATATCACGCCTACAATCCCGACGAAATTAAGTTTTTTATATGCTGACCTCAAATGGAAAATTATAAAATATCGTGGCAGAATATTTTTAGATACCAGGTAGTCCTATTTAGGAAAACTTTCTTGAGTTAATCTCCAAGGACATACATGTATATTTATTCTACTGTGCAGAAATTTGTAAGTATTGCTTGTTTTCAAACCAGATATTGTTTCAAACTACAGTGAAAACTGTCCAAACGGAACTTTGAATAAACCGGAATTCTCTATACACCGAAAGCCATTGTTGGTCTCGAATTTTCTCTATTCATTTCATTCATCACTTACCCCGTATGCCCATTTATGTATATTCTTTAAAGGTCATTGGCACATTAAATTTGTTTTTTTCCTAAAAACCTTGCTAATACATGGTATGCATTGAAAACACATAAACACAAGGAAATTGGGAAAAAAAACTTTGAAACAGACAAAAAACAACATTAATCAACTTTGTGCATTATTTTCTCAAATGAAATTTTGTTCCACTAAGCGCCGGCAGGAGCGCTGTTCTCGGGCGTAATTCTAGTCAATTCACTATTCAATACTTTAGGGAGGTGCGATCATAACACACACAAAGCTGATTAGGCTAAAATTTAGTTTTGACGCCAACATAATCTGTAAATCTTCATAGGCCCCCTTAACGGCGGCCTTAAATGTGATAAAAAAAGTCGTGTAGCCTAATATTTAACTACAACGCAACTACAACTACAATGACGCGACAGGCATGCATTTTCGCGCGCTACCTAGTGGCACTGAATCGATACATTACTCCAAGTTGTTGAGATTGAGTCACTACAATCAGGGATGTGCGATGCTACAATCGACCATGGAGGTGTCTAGTTTATACCTCCATGAATCGACTGAATAAAATAAAATTTGAAAAATATTTATAGATATCTGACGCGCATACGATTTTAACTACCAGTTAAATAAGAACATATATTATACGAAACAAATTAAATATTTTAATGTGCCAAATGACCTTTAAAAGATTTTATCACCAGGATCTAATTTCACATCCATTTGATTTGGATTAACCAAGAAGCTAAACTTCCGGGATACTATAGCGCGCTATAGGCCTACTGCAAATATATTGCGCCTCAAGGTCATCTGACTGAATCCTCAATCGTTTTTGTAAATGTTGTAGCTTCAACTTACATTGACTGTTCATGTAAATCTCTTATGTTAGGCCTTATATATTAGCATGATTAATTTGTATTATTTTATTAGCTTGTTTTTCTCTAATTTTTATCATTTCTTTATTGTAATGAAAACCAATAATGATGTAGGCCCTAAGAATAGGCCTACGTCGTCGCTACATCGTTATGGTTAAATAAGGATTGAATTTAATTTAATTGATAGCTAGCTACCTACTAGCTACCTTCAAGTTCTAGCGAGGCCTAGTCAGTTGAATTCGATTTTGACCACGACCCAGAATATCTGATTTCTGTCAATTTTCAATTCGCAAATGTTTTTTTACACGTGTGATAATTAACTGGAATTGACAGAACTGTCGAGAGAGACTTTTAAAGTAAGTCGAGACTCGACCAGCTATGCACTCTGCTCTGTGGCGTGTTTCATTCACTTCACCTAATTGTTCTAGGCGGTCCCTTCCTTGGCCCGATTTAGCCTACAGTACAGATGCAGAAAAGTGGCCTAAAAAAGTAAAACCCGATTAACTCCATTCCATTCCTTAGGCCTACGGCTACTACTACTACTGTTCATTGTTAATGACGTAACTACGTGTTACGTAAAGTTACGTTGCAACAGCCAACATGCTTTTTACTAGGCTAGGCAGAGTCTCTGGTTGTGGTCGACAGCAAAAGTTTGTACTGTTGGCACTTCGTCATGTATTTGACAAAATCATGTGCATGCCCTGAAGACCATGATATTCCAATAAGGATTGAATTGAATTGAATTGGTAGCTAACTAGGCCTAGTCATTAAAGAATTTAAATTTGATTTTGATTCAAATATCTGATTTCTACAATTTGCAATTAACACGTCACATGTTTTACACGTGTGATGCTGGAACTGACAGAACTGTCGAGAGAGACTTTGTAAGTTTTCTGTTAGGCCTACCTACTACACATGTCATGTTATGTTACGTTCCAACACAATACATCCATTCCTGCCATTGACAGGAAGGCTGCATCTCACACCATAATGCCTCTTCAGAGGTACCTTTTCCCATGCATTATTGCCAGGAAGGCTGCCTGTCGCGCTACATAGTGTTCACGCCACATTTTCCCCTGTGATAGTCATGAACCACTACTTCATCATCCTTCTAGGTAATCCATCCAGATAATTCAACCCACCATGCCAATTATAGTTATTAACACATTACTGTAAACATGGCTGTTAAAAGGCAACGATCCCATTCTTGGTGTATAACTTTTACTCTTTGATCCCATCACATTTTAACAGACTTCACATCGTTCAACCATGCTGGCGCAAATACATAGAAGTTGACAATCTGCAAGGTGCCATTGACATCTTTAACCAGCACTCCATTCAACGATGTTACCCTCCCCAATCTCACTTACTAGACAACACAAGACTCCTACAAACAGGATGCCAAGTGAAGCCTCCCACATCATTGTTCCGAACCATGGATTTAATTAGAAATAGATATAATAAGTAAACGAACTATACTCTATAACCAGTATAATTTAAAACCAATCAGTATCTATCTATCCGATTAATACTCATTAAAGTTTGGTGACAATGTTCCACACTTAAATTGCCATTAAATAAAATTTTAACACATACATATAAGAGAAGAATCTATATATAAGAAGGTGTGTATATCAATATTAGTTTACATTATAATTCGCAGAATTATACATTGACGAGTAATAGCTATAAAATGATTAAACTCGGAAAACTTAAATCAAGACTAATCATTGGATCCAACCATACCATGATGTTTTTTTACATCGTTACGCAGGGTCGTAGCAGGGGCGGATCCAGCCTAAAAAAAGGGCAGGTCACACACAATCATAAAGGGCAATTAAGGGGATCTAGGGGTAA
>JAYJLZ010200057.1:0-10067 GCA_036873915.1 Tubulanus ruber | reverse complement strand
ATAATATGATGAAGACATGCATAGAATTTTACGGTACAATGGCAAAAAACAATCAAAATATCTTCTATATTTTCTAAAAAATTCCATGTTTGAGCTTTCTTAGATAAAATAAAACATGGATTAACTGCAATGATCGTAAATTTAGACGATAAGGCTAAGTTGAGTATTGCGATGCTGAATTATTACTTACTGTTGAAAGTGCCAACTGGTAAGAAAAGGCCGAGTTTCGTCTCATCAGCTGAGAAGACTTTCTTCAGAATGTGCTCTGATGGAGTTGGGATTTCACCAACACTAAAAAATCAATTAATCACTAGGTATTGAAAGTGTCTAGCCATATTCTGCAGAAGATTACCGTATATTCCGGACAATAGGCGGACAATAGGCGGATCCGTACGATAAGCCGACCCCATTCTGCACCATTAAAACAAACAACTGATCATGTTAGAACAATGCTTGTCTTTACGTGTTTCACTATACTGTCAGCTGCCCCCGATTGTTCGTATAATGTATGGTAGATACATGCATGAAGACAATAAGGCACGCGTGTTAAGTCTATTCCGCTTCTGTATTATAAACTCGACTTTGTTCTATGTGATTTGTCGCTATGGTTATATCCAATGACTTATTGCGATATAAACTCAAACGCTTATACACAATAGTAATTATATACCCCCTGCATTAAAAAAAAACTTGTTAATTAATTAATTAATTCTTAAATTATTATTTCGTTAAGTTTGTTTGTTGGTTTGTCCTTGTTGGGTTTCGATAAAAAAAGAAAGATGGCGCTTACTCTCATGCACCGCATGTTTTGTTGCTCAAAATTATATTCGGCGTATTAGGCGACCCCAACCCCATGAAAAAAATTGGGTCTTAACTTTTTCGGCTTGTAGTCGGGAATATACGGTAAATGCCGTCGATTAATGATGCAGAATTAAGTATCTTATCATCGCATCAGAAACGACAGTGATGTTCCTCGAATAGCGCACGTTGACACGTAAACGTGATGCCAGTGCAAGCGTCGACTTGTCCGCAAGTTCGTGAAGATCAGCGCCATCTGTCCAAGACACTTGAAACTTTGCTCACCTCAGTGAAGAATAACACAGGTCTGAGCGAAAATTCCAAGCATCATCGACAGAGCAAAATAAACAGCACGGGTGATTAAACAGACATATAACAACAAGAGGAGACATCACTGTGCTTTTCATGTTTAAACTGGAGTAAAATTAAAATTAAATTATTATTTTCCACCGATGTTAACTCGTAAAATTAACTTAAACATTCACCCCTTTACATCGCTAGAACTGAAAGGGTTAATTAATCAATTTTCATATACAAGTATAAAATGTGAATAGCGAATAATATTCCGAATAATCCACTCACTTGATCAGTAAAGCTATCGGAAACAAGCGCCCTCTTTCGACCGGTACAAGCTCGATCTCGACGAACAGCGTCTCGTGGATGTTGTCGACGGTGACGTTAAACTGATGAAGATTCATACGATCTTTACGCAGCTCGTGTACGAGTACGGTCTCGTTCTCGTATCGCGGATCTCGCGGGATCTGTATGTGAACGCGGTTCTCGTCGGGCAGGTCCGATACGATCAGCTCGCCTCCGCCGCATTCGTACAACGACAGAGAAGTTACCGCGGTCTGAATCTAAATACAGAAAACAGTGCTTTAAAGGGATTGTCTGAATTTTGGGAAGAAGCGGTTTTAATTCGCTATTGATTCATTAAAAAATATTGTATACAAAAAAAAATAATTTTGCACCCAAAAATGATTTTCCCGAAATGTGTTCGTATTTTCTTGACAAAATTAACGAACCCGGATGTGTGACGTCTCAAAAATTGCTGTAATTAAGTGACGTGCAAATTTACTTCACACAAGCCCTTTAACTACTTTGTGAGGCCGGATGAATTCAATCAATGTGAACATGTATGTCGAATATATAATATTCAAGCTTCAAGCTTTTAAATTTATATTTTATGGCCTCCTGTAAAGGGGGTTTAAGGGGGTTTAGCCTCATGAGTGTTTACCGTATTTTTCTGCAATCGAAGATTACTGTACGGGTTGCGCGCGAAGGTCATCATGTGAAACTCGTAGCACTTGTCACCTGTCACACTTCTCCGCCGTCGTCGTCGACCGCGACCAGCAACGAACTGCAACGGTGTGTCCCAACTATACGTCACCCCTCTCGCGTTAATCGTAGGAAGAGAATTGGAATATCTACCCGCTGTGATGGTTACCTCCGGGGTGGCCCTGTACACCGGCTCTTCGTTCGTCGTGTGAAATTTCAATTTCATCTAAAATGTTGAAAATTGAAATGCGTTATTTTATTATTCACTTGATGTAATGTAATTGCAATTATATTTGTCATCTCCAATTAGTGTCATATCGCTCCCCTATATATAGTTGTTTCTTGTATGCCACTCATCACACCTGATGAAGCTGTTATATACTATCAGCGAAAGCTCGTGACATTAAAATGCTAGTTAGTCTTTAAAGTACTGCCTTTCCAGTTATTTCTATTAATTCTAGGTGTCATTATGTAGGAACTTGTCGGGTCATTTAAATTTTCAATAAATTTTCAAAAAAGTGAAACAGCATCAAGGAAATTACATGTATAATTATGCAATTGGATATCCGTGAACATTAATACGGCATTATACCACTTTCAAGACTTCTTATATTAAATTTGGAAATAAAGCTCAATTTAACACAAATATGCTATTTGTTATACTGTATTAGAACTTACCGTCAGTAGACTGTCAATGTTCTGGGTCGACATTGATATTACAGACTTATCAACCGCAAAATCGGCATCAATCGATGCACTGACTATGTTGGAGGTGGATTTCACAGCGTTTGTGAGCAAATCATCGTTCATTGCTCCACGTTCCGAGGCCAGCTTCTCTGTAGCTAAGGTAACATCTTTCAGCACATTCACCGCATAATTTAGTCCATCAGAACTCAACTATAATATATAATAATATAATATACATGTATAATAATATAATGTTAATTTAGAAATGCGTTCGTCTGTAGAACAGGTTGTGTTTTGAGAGCCATATCTGGCAATAAATATATGATTGAGCCGTGTTAGTCCCGGATAAATAATAGAAATAACTGTAAAGGCAGTACTTTAAAGTACTGCCTTTACAGTTATATCTGGCAATGGTACTCTTCTCAAAACTTCGCAATATAAATGGCATTTAAAATAACTATATATATGGTCTATTTTTATATATGAACCACTCTGTAAACGATTTATCATTGATTTATCAAGTTGGCATGTGTAATATGTGCTAATAATTGGCTGTTGCACAGAATAAATCGATAATTTTTATATATTTATATCAAGCGACTGCTTCTATGTTAAAAAAGCAATCGAATAATTGTAGCAACTCTCGACTGAAGTCATCGAACACAGAAAACCATAACTAGCAGTGCCAGCCCATCTGAAGCAAATCTTGACTGAGGTGGCCGTGAAATCGCTGAATACTGTCAGTTCAGTGGGCCATTATTGACTAATTTGACAAAATTGGCTTTCAACCATAAAGCAGAATTAACAGCCAAAAAATTGGGAGACCCAGGCTGCATCAATCAGCCCTTTTCGACAGGTATGTCGCGGAAAGTTTCAAGATTCTTGAGAATGACGGTATATTTACCTCATGAGGTACAGCGGTGACTTCCTCCAGCGCCGAATACATCTGCAACAAGGAATACTCCTGCTGGCCCAGCATCGCCGACATCCGATCCAAGATCTGTAGGTAATGTCTGCGTATGTCTTGACGCCATTGCAAGCGAGCCGTGTGGCGCCCTCTATTGAGGCGTTGGCTGTACTGATTGATGTGGATGCGGGCCTTGTTGTAATCGCCGCTGTACATGAATACCTCCAGTTCATCGTTGCTGTTGAACGTGTCATTATATCTGTAAAAAAAACAAATCTTTCTTCATTTTCCGAGAATTTAAGGGCGAACTGGGCCGGCTTTAATTTTTTCAATTCAGATTTCAATTGCGTTTGCTTCACAATGATCAGACTAGGAAATCTAATCACTGTGACGTTTATGCAACTTGGCAGTGTCAATTTAAATTACTGTAACTTGGGTAAAATCCCAAGATTTTCAAGAGCTGTAAGAGTTTACAACTTGTCATCATCCAGCGTCCGTGGTCCATTGCAACACAGCTTTTTATTCATTTAAAAAGTAGTACACTTATATAGAGCTGACAGCGCCATCTTTAAGTGTTAATGTAAACAATTGTTAATTCAATTTAAAAAAATACAATTTCCAATAACTTAATGGAGATATTTTTCAGTATACCACTTAAAAAACATAAACTATACAAATGTTAGATAAAACTATATGTAACCCCCCCCCCCCCTCCTCCCAGCTGAATCAGAATAATTCTCAACAGTCAAGGACAAACAGGGAAGACGAATCTGCAAGAAACTTATAGTTATAAATATCAATTTTCTTAAGAAACAAGCCACAAATTACATTAATTGACGTGCGCGCGCGTGTATGCGAGTAATCTATAATTACTAATACATGAATATTACTGTATATGCATCAATCTTGCGTACGAACGACTGCTAATTCGGAAGTGTGGCTGGGTGAAGGAAAAGAAATGATGCCATGGAATACGCCACAACGTCGAGAAGGTTAAAAAAGAAAGAAGCATTCATGAATAACAGCGACTTAAAGCGTTCACAAGAATACGAGAACCATAAGCCGATGTGGCTGAAAAATACAAGACATTACTAATACTACGAAACTAAGATTTCAATAATCCTAACCGGCGTGTACGACACGACAATCCATCAGGATTATCCGGTTACACATTTGTGTGTTATAATAATGTTTATATTTACCAGAAATCTGAAGAAAAGACAACGAAACCGCTCAAGCGAACAAGCTAGAATTTGATGTCGACAAGCTGTTCAGTATTTCGCAACTCCCTTGGTTAGATCTGCAGAGGAACTGTTGCAGAGATATCGAACGCTGCGCTGCAATCGCCACACTGAGCGAAACATGCCCGGACTTGCTTGAGCACGATGCACACACAAATAGGCCAAAACAATTACCCCCTACATTAGACACTTAACCAAGGCTGAACACATTTTTTTTCATTCAACGTGCTGGAAATTTATTTATTTTTATTCATACCCTCGAAATCTCGCATCTCTTAAAATATATTATTTTATTTTATTAAATTTTTCCAAAATTTGCAAGGTGGCGCCGCCAAATTTATGGGTTTTTCTCGACAAAAGCTCTGTTAAAATCGGTCTTATCTATGTAGAAATCGCGCATATTATTGCCAGCATAAATAAACTACCAGTACCAGTTCACCAGTCAACGCGAATAATTATAACCAGGTAAAACTAGTTCTTCGTTTCGCGCTGGCAACAACGAATATTAAAAGCTTCAGTATGTTCGTGCGTTCGGCGTTTTATCTCGCGGGAACTGTTTGCTTATAAATCTGGGCAGCTCCGAACCGATGCACCTGCCGAGAGTTTATAATCTAAAGCTCAGCGCATGCTGAAATTCGCCAGACGATTTGGTTAAAATGTATATAAATTCGCCGAGCCGCCTGCTAACAACAACGCGGCTATCCCAGTAACAACGGCCAGCACACACGCTGTGCCGATAACTGGGGGCAATCATCATACTCGCGGTACGAACGGGGGGCCTTAAAAGTGAATCGAGTAATATTATTCCGGCTTCTTCGGTGAAAGCGGGGATGAAAGAAACCAAACGGTCATCCTAAAAAAACACATCACGTGACTGGCATAGAAACGATGATATGAAAATAGTTAACTGTTTCTCTCCCACCTCCCTAATTTTATCAAGCTCCCCAATAAATAAAGTGTCTGAAAAATTGCCTATATATTTTTTACTCTATTATGCATTGTAAATAAAATAACTGATAACTTTCAAAAAAGTGATTCCATCTTTCACTGCAAACATCAAGGAATCTATGTCTGAAAAATGGATTTAAAGGGTTAAAATTTCAAATTTTAACCGGTAGTGACCGGTGATAATGAACGAGATTTCTGCCCTCCCCCCAATGAAAAAGTCATGGCGCCGCCCCTGTATATCACAGCTCGACTATGCGATTTCTCCGAATAACAGAATCATGCGCGACGAATTTGCGGAAAACAACTGGAGCCCATCTAGGAACTAAAGCAATTTCACGTAGAAAACGAATCATTGCAGCTCAGCCGCGATGGAATATATATAAGATCGTGAAACAAGTAATTACTGTCGCTTGGCCTCGGGGTATTGCACAATGCGTTGCTTTATTTATCTCTGACCTCACAGCAGCCTCGTTCTGAAAGTTGCGTCATAATTCCCAGGGTACACGTACGTATGTAATATTATTCATCGCCAGGGTTCGCCAGGGTACACCTCCCTGGGTACACCAAGCGTTCAGCCAGCCCAGGCCCCCCAGAAAGGGATATCCCTTCGCGAATAACAATAAATGGTTTGGAAAGGGACATGGTTCCACCCATTATTAAATATACTTTCGATCTTCAATACAATAAAATTATAGCAAATGAGAGAAAATTATTCCTTGAATTAAATAATTACGTAGATACCATCTGATATTTATTCAGCGATCTATTATTACCCGGTGCGCGCGGAGGATACGGCGACCCGTCATTGTCGGAGATATTTCTATTTGATTGTTCGCTTGAATAGAAATATAATCCCATCACTTGGATAATCCTCTTAAAGCAATTAATCATTTTCAGTTAATCCGGGGGATAGCTGAGCACGCTGGCGCCGTGGATCCCCAGAGCGACATCCGCACGAACTAAAGTCGACGTCACGTACGTGGCATCCGCGGCGCCATCAGACGGAAGAAAAAAAAACTACCACAGAGAAATAAAGTGCGTTATTAAAGAATAGCATATTCTCACTGCTAAAATAACAGCAGCCTCGCTGTTAGCCGAGCCTGCTTTAGACAGATTTGAAAGCTTTGATATAATATTTTACGGTTTATCGCACGAATTCAAGCGTGTTACACGTAAACCGAACATCACTTAAGTTTGAAATTATTTCGTCTGAATTCAACCGAGCAGAAAATTGGCTAAGTTCGAGGAGGTGTCGCGGCACAATGAAGTTAAATATAATACGTAATTTGCTGTCGAGAAAATCAAAGGTTCGACAAAGACGAAGCCGCGTGAATGAACAAAAAATAGAACCGAGCCGCGGAACGCTAAACGGATTTATCTTTTAACATGCGCAATCTGCTTCTTACAAAGGAAATCATATAAATTTTAAATAGAAGTTCCTCCGCTTATTATAATAATTACGATATTTACGAATTTAGAATCAATCTCGGAGAATCGTTACATGGAAGAAACCGTTAGATTTTGAACGGTTTTTGCGTGTCGTCGAGGCAGATGCGACAAAGTGCGCGCGCCAAGTAAAAACCGAACATACGTTTATAAAGGCATTTTATCGATCAATCAATTCATCATAAATATTAATGCTCAAGTGGCAATAACGCTATTGATAAAAAACCTCTTTACACTGTCAATACTAATTATTGAATATAGCGTTCGCCCTGGTCATTGACGGAGATTAGTAATTTAACTAATAGTAATAACTCCTATTATAACTAAAAAACTAAAAATACTGATTAACTCTTTTTAACTAAATCCGCCCATGGAGGTATAATCTAGTTTATACCTCCATAATCCGCCACAGCGCAGATAAGCGAACGATCGGATAAGGTTCTAAACCACCAGAGCTTGTCTTTTTGCGTTTTAATATCCGAATCAAATATCAAACATTCCCTAAACCAGTCCAACAACATCGGCATGGGAAAATATTACAAGACATTCGAAATAAAAACAAACAGGCGCCGAGCATTGTTGCCGTCACTGCTTGAATTTCACACGTCGAGTTGGTGCGCGAAAAATATTTCAACAGACAATTTATCCGACGGAAAGTGAAAGATTTAACCAGTTCGAACCCGGTGACATAACTTCGATCAACTCGAATCTGCCATTTAGGTAAAAAATAAAATAAAATTATTTTTACCCCCATTGACCAGCGAACCTCAGTTTTTTTATAAGGAAGGTGGGAGAGACTTTACCATTCCCGCATGCGACACCTTTTTATAATGCAAATCAGCTTTTTACGCATATTTTCAAACACATTGCAGATAGCCAGATAGCGCTACACATTATACTAATAGTACAGTACCGTACAAGTGGATAAAGTGACGTAATATTACTATATATGGGGTAGCAACGTTCGCAAAGACAAACACTATCAAATAACACGCACATTCACATACACGCATAAAGTACACGACCTATTTGATTGGTTTCCGTTTCAAGTTTCCGTATAACGTTTTAAAATACGATTCTTATATTACATTCCGATGTGGCTGTAATACGCGTTCACATTAATTAAACTATGCCTTCTCACAACTGCCTGGTCTTACATACGATGTGTAGACGACTTTTGAAAGCGTATTGAATGTTAAAAAGTATGCCTTGAGCGCGTGAATAAAGGGAGTCTATACGCTGGCCTTGGGGGGGGGGGGGGTAACACACCGCATGTGTCGCTACAAATTAAAACTCTATAACGCATATAAAAATTGAATGTTTCTTCAAAGTCAAGCGCAAGAAACAGTGATTTTTTCACTTACGCGCGTATTGACCATAGGCTGACACACCCTGCCCCGCGGTAGCGTCTAAATACAGACGGCCAATCATCCGGGTTCCGGAACACCGGCTCTTCGGCGTTCGAGCGCAGACGGCCAAGTCATCGAGCCAGAATGGCTTGTTTATCAAAAACCGCCGCTTCTATTTTTGTGATTGTTAAATGCGATGTGTGCCGGGTGCGTAAACAAGAGCTCGTCCAACCGTTTAATTACGAGGCGCCCTCGGGCGGCCAATATCTCGCGCGGTGAAACAACCGCACGTAGGATAAACTACGGCGATATCGACGGCGAATTCACGACGCTTATTGACTTCAATAAAACGAGGAACGCTGTTTTCGAAAGTGGCCGAGATGTTCCGATTCGAGTTCAAATACGAACGATATCAATATAATATCGCGTCGCAACTGACGGTATCGATCGGTTATCGGTAAATAAAGTGGAAATAACGCTGAAACGGTGTCGCTCTATTTTAGCACGCGCACCAGCATGCAGGGGGCATTAGGTGCGTCAACCTCTTTATGAGCGAGATGAAATTAATACTAATGCAACGTTTCAAACATCTGTCCATTAGCCGATAATTCACAGTGTATGTCGAAGTATATACTGACGTCAGCAGTGAAGTCACCAGAGGCGGATCTAGGATTATTCAAGGGGGGGTCCAGCTCTCATTTTTAGGGCACTCAAAACCCATAAAAAATTTGAACATCAGGTGTCTGGAGATGCGTTTTCCTGGCTTTCCTGGAAGTCCTAAATCCTTACCCTGAAATGATGTCAAGGAACCAAAAATATTTTTGAGGTGACTTTTTGGAGGGCACCTTTGATTAGAGGGGGTCTAGACTCCCCGGACACCCCCCTAGATCCGCCACTGGTCACCCTGACTACGAAATGTTACCATACAAACCTGGGACCCAAAAACCGTCCAAATCGGGCGTCATCGGACCATTGATCGTTCCAAAAGAGTATCGTGACTGAACCCGGTTGGCGCGTTGTACCCGGTTGGCGCGCTAAACCCGTTTGGCGCGGTGATGTAAACAATCTTCGCGCACTTGTTGACAATTTTTTGACAGACGACAACGATTTGATGTCAAAATCAGTTTCTAATTCTGAAAGCACAACTGCAGGTTATCAATTTTAAATATATCACTGCGCCAACCGGTATACAGCCACGATAGCCGAAATAAAATCCTCGTTCTTATAAATTGTGCCCCTTCTCAAAACCAGGAAATAATTAAGTCATAGATTGTTGAAATTATAGAGCGCCGCACTTTGAACTAATAAAACAATGTTTTAACGAAAAGGGAAAGAATTATAAAACGTATAAAAACGTCATAAAGAATTTGCTAGCGAGCGGATGCCTGCGGAGAAAATAAATTCCCCATTTGA
>JAYJLZ010199946.1:0-10073 GCA_036873915.1 Tubulanus ruber | reverse complement strand
AGAATGTACTCGGAGATCGAAATCAAGGTCGCCGACCCGGTAGTGTCGTTTTGTGAAACGGTCGTGGAAACTTCATCGCTAAAATGTTTCGCAGAAACTCCAAACAAAAAGTAAGAACCAGAACCAGTCTAATTCATTGACACAGATATTTTGTTCCAGGTTACTGATTACTGAAATTTGAAACAGTGCTGTTACCCATTAAACCTACTACTGCAGGGTTAAAACAGAATTCATTGATATTGTAAAACAGTTAAAAAGTTTTCTATCTTTCATGAAAATTTGACAATTTTTATTTCGTTATCAGACTATGACTTGATGCTGCGTGTATCCTTCCATTTGTTGGATCTTGATTTTTTTAACGATTGAGATTTAATCATGTTGATTTTCTGTTATTTAGAAACAAAGTTACGATGATTGCCGAGCCGTTGGAGAAAGGTTTAGCGGAGGATATCGAGAACGATGTCGTTCAGATCACTTGGCCGAGAAAACGACTCGGAGAATTCTTCCAGACGAAGTACGATTGGGATTTGTTGGCTGCTCGGTCTATTTGGGCGTTTGGACCTGATGCGACTGGTCCCAACATCCTTGTGGACGATACTCTACCGTCAGAGGTAAAACAATGCTTCTACATTCTATTTATTAATTTATAGGTTTGTTTTTTTTTAGAATAAAACTGTATCGGAAACTTCCCGCTGATTTTTCGATTTTGGGTATTTTCAGGTTGACAAGAATTTACTGGGTTCAGTGAAAGATAGCATAGTTCAAGGGTTTCAGTGGGGAACACGCGAAGGGCCTCTTTGTGACGAACGTAAGTGGCGCAGGTTCTCAATAATTCTAAAAATTAAATTCCTGGTTGAGAAAATGGTTGGTACATGTACATTATTTGCAAAACAAAGCGTACTCATCTTACAAGTTATTTATTTGTAATTGTTCTCTTTAGCGATACGTAACGTCAAGTTTAAGATATTGGACGCAGTCATAGCTCAAGAAACGATACACAGGGGAGGAGGCCAGATTATACCAACAGCCAGACGAGTTGCTTATTCGGCATTCCTTATGGTGAGTCGACACGACACATTCAATTAACAAACCACTGTTAATACAAGCCGTTCCTGCTTACAAATATTTTATTGTTTTTATTATTTGTGCTGATAATTTCATGTTTTTAATTTAGGCAACCCCTCGATTAATGGAACCGTATAATTTTGTGGAAGTGATGGCGCCAGCGGATTGTGTATCAGCTGTTTATACCGTTCTCGCTCGGAGAAGGTACGACTGGATTATTATAATTTTGGTTTTGTGCGTAACGAAAAATATGATTTCGGATATTTAAGATTTTTCACATTCACGGGTATTTATTATTGTAGAGGTCACGTGACCCAAGATGCGCCCGTTCCAGGATCGCCTCTTTACACGATCAAAGCATTCCTTCCGGCGATCGATTCATTCGGTTTCGAGACCGACTTGAGAACACACACACAGGGCCAGGCATTCTGTCTATCGGTGTTCCATCATTGGCAGGTAAAATAATGTTTAAAAAATATAAAAAAACTTAAACTGTGCAACTAGAAAACCTCCCTAACTGATATTTAGAAAACCTCTTAAAAATATTTATTAACAAAATTATGGCCAGATTGTCTTATTTTGACTCGGTGTTGAAGGTTTTGTTGTCCTGATTTCAGATCGTACCCGGTGATCCCCTGGAGAAGAGTATTATAATTCGTCCCCTCGAACAACAGCCAGCAACGCATTTAGCGCGAGAATTCATGATTAAAACACGTCGCAGGAAGGGACTGAGCGAAGACGTTAGTATAAACAAGTTCTTCGACGATCCTATGTTGTTAGAGTTAGCGAAGCAGGACGTGCTGCTCAATTATCCCATGTGAACACGGTTGACGTTCCCATGTGAACACGGTTGACGTTCCCATGTGAACACGGTTGACGTTGACGGTGACGTTGTTACGAAACACTCGCAGATAAATCTGTTCGCCAAGGATCATGATATGTGCTCAAATTTGCATTTGTAAAATTTGAATGGATTTTGTAGTTTGTGTAAATAATCTTTTTATTTTATTCTACATTTCAATGCAGTTATTATTATTTGGATGCCTCGTCTTTTCCGTAGTTTGGTTGTCGTTTTGTTCTTGGGAGGCACAACAGCCAAAAGGCATTGCTTTAGACGAGATTGTCTTTATTAACACTGTACCATGTAGGCTACACTGGTAATTATAATCGCAGTGTTTGGGATCTACGGATCAGATCTATTAGAACTCGCGCGCCCAATATGAAAGAAATGAAAACAATTTGCACAGTAATGCAACACGACTATTATTAATTCGCTGAAAATACAAAAATCCATAATCCGCTAATGCGTTTAATAATACTATATATCTAAATATCTCTAAAGTCATGGTCAGATATTTATTTTCATCAGCGTAAATTATTACATAGTTGCAAGGTTGGTTGTGATTTTAATTATGAAGTATAGAAAATTTACGATGTCATGACGGATGGTGTCTAGCCATGTAGACTGTACATCCGATGAGGACGCGGCAACCCAGGATAATATGGAAGATGATATTTAATAGGAGGAATGAGGGTGGAAGCTGCTTCACAAAATATCTAAATTACCGGGAAGTGTCGATTGGGAAGCCCCTCTTCTTCAGTTAAGATTAAAAATAACCGTCTTTACACGAATCTTTTAAGCTTATAAGCAGAGTTAGATACAGAATAAAATCCTTATTTTCGTTTAAAGATGAGTCCGACTGTATTTCATATTTTCAAGGATTTATATTATATTATTTTTATTCACATCCTGTTGCCGTTGAACGCCCTAGTCGCGGCCGTTTAAGTCAATTATAGTTTGTCCATTTTGACTATAATTTATAGATAAACGTCACAATGTGCGTGGATGTAGAATGCTAATATCGTAACTTGTGGAATCAAAAGATTGACTCTTTACACAATCACTACTTTAGTCTTCAGCCGAAATAATTATGACCAAAACCAGGGAGGTGATATCACCTCCCTGCCAAAACCATGTAAGCAGGCCGCTATTGCTTAGCGAGGATTATTTAGTAACGAATTTTAAGGACGTATTGTTGCATGTATTTTCCACCATTACCGTTCATTGGCAGTACTTAGTAAATAAACATGGCGGAAGCAATGGGTGAACGCGTTGAAAATGGAAAAGATGCAGGTAAAAATCCACTTTTTGATACAAATAAAGATCATTTAAAAAAGTTTCTTCTGTCTTAATATAGAACCATTATTAAATACATTACGTGTGATTCAGTTGAGACTGAATCGGACGACTGACAGAGTAGTAATCTACTATCAAATGAGTCGTCATCGATATGTCCAAATTCCAATGAATGATGATGATGACGAATTTATGTAACTAAACTTGTCACGTGTAACGGTGTATAGTAATATAGTAGACTAAAGTAGTACTAGCAGTAGTTCTACAATTCATACCGACTCCTCCTAGAGTCCTATCTTTTTTGTTTCATGTCGTAGCCGTAGACGTATTAGTAGTAGTAGTAGCCCTATCCTATTCCTAGTATCCTATCGACTGACTATCGTCAGACATTGTAATTGTTGTGTTTGAGTCTACACGTCACAACACAGACTCGCAGCTCGGCTGTGCTGCAGTCTATTTTAATTTTCTCTCCTGAATCTGTGCCAGACTCTATACATTGATTTAATATCTACTTTAGTTTGAAAGGTGTCAAGTTCAGATTCAAGTTTTTAACAGGACGAAGGTCTTGCACTTTTTGAATAATAATAAGGAATACTAGTCAGAAACCACACATATTTAACAATTAGTAAAGAAGGAGCCGTGTTAGTCCATAGGCATAAAAAGTAAAACAACTTAAATAGTACTTTGAGACTTACTGTTTATTAAAAAGCTAAAGCTTTCTCCAATAATGATTGTGATGACATTTAGTGTTCGTTTACTATGATATGGTCCCTTATATTACTCCTAATAAACGGCCTGCACTGGAATTCATCAATTCTCGGTCACACTCACAAATATAACGAAATATAATGGCTTCATCAGTTTCAATAAACTGTTGCCAACTGTAAATAGTTTTACTCTTTACGATACAATGCTTATTAAACTTGCTGTGGTGAAAGTTTGGCTCAGTGGTTAAGCCGTTGGGCTAACACTCTTGATGTTCACACTCGTAAAAGAATCGAGGCCAAGTGAGCACTCCCTGTCGTCACCAACACAAGTATTGCGCCTTCATATTTGGCGCAGTGCATTTGATCACTGCCTGGTGCCGAGGCTACCTGTGCAATTTTCATTTACAGTCGGCAGTTAAATTGAAAATGAATTGACTATGACGTGTCAACAAGGCACAAACAAAAACTGATGGACCAAAATAGCTGATTTTTGGCATGATGATCCATATTGTTCTTATCCTTGACTGGTCATTTTAAAGACAAATACTGACAATAATCGCAGAAATTGCCATTTTTTAAAGTTTTTGTGGCACGTTTTTTATGTTGTGTCGCATATTACTCTTTCCATAAGAAATTCTCTCTCTCCACATGAAACCTCTCCAGAAGTACTAGCCTCAGACTGTTATCAAATAATAATTTAATCTGTAAGGAATAAAAATGTTTTATATTTGATAAAAATGTGAAAAATTGAGTGAAAAATTTATGGCAACTTAGAATTAACTATTTAAAGACAGTTTTCACCCTGAACTTCTGTAAAAAGTTCTTCTATATTTGACTGATACAGTATTAACATTTCAATTTTTTTAACAAAACAATTTATGTTATTTCCTATAATGTGGTGTAGAAATTTGGATGCATTTTGTACCTGAGGAGATAAAATGATATTTTATGTTGACCTTCAATCATGATGACATAAATATATAATATTAATAGTAATAATTTCAAATGCATTTACCATACATGTCACATTATCGTTTATCAAGCTCTCAACAAAATACAAATTTGTTTACACTTTATAGGATATATAATTAATTTAATACAAATTAGTATTAATATTAATAAAATCGAGTTTTATTGTTAAAGGGTAAAGTATTTTTGTTAGAATTCATTATGGGTCGATTATTCTGTTTTAAGGTCAGAAAAATTGGGACAGTGAGTATTAGATTTAGTAAAAAGTGACACTAATTTATTTGCTTCTTCTAGTTCTTTTGTTAAGCTTGACGGCCCTTAACCGATTACACCCTTAACCGATTATGCCCTTAACTGGTAACACCCTTAACTGTTAACACACTTAACCGATTACACCCTAAACTGATAACACCTTTAACTGATTACACCCTTAACCGATAACACCCTTAACTGGTAACACCCTTAACTGATTACACCCTTAACCGATAACCCCCTTAACCGGTTACACCCTAAACCGGTAACACACTTAACTGTTAACACACTTAACCGATTTCACCCTTAATGTTTGACTGTTTTGACTTGGATTGTTAGATTTGTATAAAAGCTCGTGTTTTGAATATTTGATGTCGAAGCAGAATTAATTTCTCTTCAGCAAATAAATATAAATTCATTGACATTCCAACTGTTTTTGTTTCATCAAATTGCTTCATGAAACTTTATTTTTGATATATTTATTTATGATATATTCTATGTTTGTTACAGAAAAATAAATAAATAATTCTTAATGGTTCCTAAACTCCGTGATTGGGTAATTGAGACGTTTTTTTTTCAGAAAGGGTTTGGTTTCAATAAGAGGCCCATGACAAACCTTGACACTCAGAATGCTCCTAACTCATTTTATCATTTTCGAAATACTGAACATATTTCGATATTACAACTGCTACTACCAGATAAGGACGCATCACGGTCACATCTTAAATATTCCATTTTTATAAAATATTCCGTTTTTATCCGCTTATTATATTTTCACCCGCAAAGGTTGAATCAGAGAACAACTCGGCGTATTAATGGAGGCAATTGTTTATCCATTGACATCGCATTTATATGTCCATGGTTCATCTGGGTCCATGGTCATCTGGTTTATGTCCATGGTTCATCTGGTTTATGTCCATGGTTCATCTGGTTAATATGTCCATGGTCATCTGGTTAATGTCCATGGTTTATCTGAGTCCATTCTCATCTGGTTTATATGTCCATGGTTCATCTGGGTCTATGGTCATCTGGTTAATATGTCCATGGTTCATCTGGGTCCATGGTCATCTGGTTAATATGTCCATGGTTCATCTGGGTCCATGGTCGTCTGGTTAATATGTCCATGGTTCATCTGGGTCCATGGTCGTCTGGTTAATATGTCCATGATCATCTGGTTAGTAATGTCCATGGTTTATCTGAGTCCATGATCGTCTGGTTAATATGTCCATGGTTCATCCAATTCCATGGTGATTTGAATGTACACCCAGGTAGTTTATTACAACTCACTGGTACACCCAACTACTGCTTTCAGGCACATCGTTTGATTTTTCCCGAAGCGTTATAGATTAGGTTAATTATACAGCTATTATACCTTGGAGTAATCATTCTGACTTATACGCACGTTGTTCGAAGTGAACTTTGACCCGTCGCCGACGGCTAGAAATTATGTATGACTCAGTAAGCAACACGTCGCAGTAAGTATTATTATCTTAGCTGATAATATTTGCTGCCGTTGCAGTGTGGCTGCCGTTGCAGTGTGTAAAATGCATTTCGAGGACACAATACGGAATAGTTTTACTGGTGAGTTTATGAAGGAGATAAGCACAATAGTTTCTTTGATCGCGGATTTTTGTTGCTACAATTTATTTTCTCTTTTTCGTTGTTGGTAAAACAGGTTTGTTGATTTTTGGAGGTACCCGGTATGGGAAAATTTGGCTAACTTTTTACACTCTTAAAACGCCCTGCTGTCTTGAGCACCACAATATTTGTGGATTTGATGATTTGTAATATTTTATTAATTCGAAATCCGGAAATTCCGTTCTTAGAATTGTATAAACATAGATATTAGCAATTAACATCAACCGTCGAAGGCCGAAAAACACCGCTAAATATTTTGATTTATATTCGATTTCACGGTGCGTAATAATAATAATAGTTTTAGAGCCGTGACGTCTTTATGTCACAGCAGTTGCTTAGTAGCGAGTTTGTCGTCTGCCGTAACTAGTTCTAAGACGACCGTCGCTGTGTCGTCGTAACATGGGTAAGTTGAGATTCCCTGCCTGTGTTAATAGTTTACTACGATAACATATTACCGATATCATTTATACGTCGTGCACAACAAATCCCGAGATACGGCGTTTCGATGGTAAGGCGTGTGACGTCACACTAGATACCGACGTCAGGTGTGTATGACGTCACTGGTAAATACACACACGGGTACTGACGTAGGTCGGAGACAGTTGTAACTAATCATCGTGTTTCAAGTTGACATTATACTTACATATACCTGGGAGTTGTAATCTTATTACAACTCCCTGCATATACCCTGTATACTCAATCGGTAGAGCATTCGACCGGCGATCGGAGGTTCCGGGTTCGTATCCCGGACGAGGATATCCAATTTTTCTGTGAGAATTTACTTGTCATAATATACTGTATACAATACACATATACTTCAATTTATTAATATTTAAGGCTTTTTTATCTGTTCTATTATTCTAAGTGAACTAGCTCATTTCATTATTAGTGAGCACTTTGATTACTATCTATAATATATAACATTTACCTTTGACCTTTTTACCTTTGACCCGGTAGTAATTGCATTGACTTGAGTGAAGGGCGGTTTTAGGGATTTTTGTAATACTCGATGTTTAAGTCGAAAAAAGTGATTTTCACCAAATGTACAAGTATTGATTTTATATTATTATGATAGACAGCAGCTGTGTGTCCACAATACATCAATACATCGAGTGTCTCCTCAAAACAACGATTTTCTAATCAATCTAGAGTAACTTTTATTTATATCGTTTTATTTATTGGTTCTTCGTCGATTATTGTATTAATTATGTGTTTTTATCTAAAAAGAAATCTCCATTTTTTATCTTCGCAGATTTCAGCCCGCAGAAGAAGGCGTTTCTGCGAAAATACAGCTTGCAGCATATCAGGGACAAGGCACAGGTGAGCGTGACGTCATCGTTTCAGACGTCAGTGTGACGTCATCATATCTGACGTTATTATATTGTGTGATGCTAGGATTCGACCCCCTACGGCAAAGCGCCTGGCTCTGAAGTCAAATATGCAAACCACTTGTCCATAAACCCAAACTTGCTTAGTGCTAAATATCTTTGTGACTGCTCTTGATTGTATTTAAAGCTGTTGCGATGTAAATAATATGGTCACAGCTGCTGTGTAAACCGCCCTCTGTTATATAGATAATGAACTATCCATATTGATGAACATTTCACTGATTTTAATATGTTTGAAAGTTGAACAGCACGTGACACAAACATATTAAAATCAGTGAAATGCTCATCAATTCAACTTTCAGTTTCAATGAAACGATGTTTTACGGCCTTCGTGAATTTTGTAGTTCATCGCAAACATATTGGAATGTCTCCGTAACTTGTTTGATGATTATTATAAGCTTGATTACTCCAAGTTATAAGTAATATAATCGTAAATATTAAAAGCAGCATTTATTGGACGAAAATAACGATAATTTTGGGATGATATAATCCTGGTGTCAGCTATTCGTACTAGTTCCGCCGCGCTGTGAATCGGTTCTGATATAATATACGAAGTGGATATTTAACCGTATACGGCAGAGGTCTCAACCAATCAGCGATATAGTACGTCAAGATGTACGGTAAAATAGAGGATACGGCTAAATATCCACTGCCTATATTATATCGAATGTTGTTTATTTTTGTAGAGGTCACAGGTTGACCTTGTCGAGCAACTGAACGCTAACTTCACGGAGCTCGTGGACGATATCGTAGCACAAGTAGACGACGTCGATCACGCTTCCAACTCCGTCGCCGACAAACGCAAAAAACGGTAAACATTCACAACCAGCATAAATATTCTTCACTTAAATATTTAAAAATATTAATAACTTGATTTATCACCAAACTTGCCTTTTGCCGATAATAAATCTAATTTTCCTCACTCGATTTTCTGCAACATTTTAAAAAAATATTTATGATATAAGTTTTTGACTTTTTTTCCTGTTTCTTTATTTTTGCGAAGGCGAGAAAATGGTGAATTACCGGATAAAGAATTCATCTCAAGGAATTCGATATTGACGTAAGTTTAACATTGCTGTATATTTGGGCGATGTACATAAAAGTTTAAAATTGAGCTTGACATTTATTGTCTATGGACCACCCTGTTTGATTAAAATGAGAGGTTATTTAAGTTATTTAATTTCAAGGTCTAGTTGAGGTCACGTTTAATAATCAGTAAGATTTTAATAAGATTTGATTCAGTAATTAAATACTGGTTCGGTTTCTAATTGAGTTTTCTGGTTATATTTTTAGAGAACTGCTGGAAATCGATCATATACGTACAATATACCACATATTCGTCGCAATCCTGATAGTCTTTATTCTCAATACTATCGTTTACGATATATTTGATAAAGGTCTAAGGTAAACACAGCTTTATATTCATTATTACACACACACTTTCGATCCAGTTCTGTGAAGGTATAAAACAAACGAAGTATAAAATAAATATTAATACTGTGTTATTCCTCTTTCACATTTTATTATTACTATCGTGACTGTACCCGGTTGGCGCGGTGATATATTATTGATTACCTGTGCTTTCGGAATAAAAAACTGACTTTGACATCAAATCGTTTTCGTCTGTCAAAAAATTGTTTAAAAGTGCACAAAGATTAGAGTAACACACGCGATTGTTTACATCACCGCGCAAACTGGGTACAACACACCAACCGGAATTTAATTCCAAGTTAATGAATAGCGTTTACTTCATATTTCATCCTGTCCTGTCTGAAATGCCATTTAATGAGCTGAAATTTAAAATTTTCAGTGTTACTGCGATTGCTTAAAATTTGTATTAATTTTTTTCAGTCCGGATATATTCAATTTTGAGATAATAGTGTGGGGTTTTGGCAAATTGCCGATTGTTATGACGAT
>JAYJLZ010199724.1:0-10077 GCA_036873915.1 Tubulanus ruber | reverse complement strand
TTTCAGGTCATTTCATCGTCAATAGAATAACGAGAAATGAAGACAACGTATTAGATATTATTAGTAGCAATGACCAAGTTAATGCAAACATTCTACTTATGCTCTTAATACGGCTTTTTATCAATACTATGATTTATATTGACGTTTCAATACTGCCAATACACAAAGATTATCGCGATGATTGAAACTGGTTGTATACATCTTTCGAAGTATCATTTAACGTAACACGACACATAGTTATTGTCTTGAAATATCTGAACGTCTGTAGAATTTACGTTAACTCCGTAGTTTCTCAAATAGTTAAAATACTGCGACTTCACATTCAACAGAGTAAACAATGCGAGAATGAGAATATAAGGGAGAAACATGTCAGTTGGAATTAGTTTAAGAATGTTACAGGCTGTGGTTCTGTTGTAGCAACAGCAAAATAATTGTTTCCTCTAAAGTCGATATCGTACCATTGTAAAGTAAGAATACATCTATTAGTAATTAAAATAGTTGTGGTGCAGAGTGCTCGTATTCTTTTACTGAACGGAAAATAGATAAAATCAATGATATAGCTGCTACTCACGCACCTATACTTAGAATCTTGCTCTTATCCAACAGTCATCGACATTTGTAACTGTTATGTTGACATTTAAGATAAAATTGGGCAGTTTTCCGAATATATCGACCTAGCCCGGCTTAACAGAACGAAAATATAAATTTTTTTTTTGAAATGCCTCATTTTATCTGTGAGCAACCATGGTCATTATTTTCCGCAGAGATAAAGTGTTATTCACAGTGTTTCCTGTAATTTTTCATATTAATTTTAGTTAGTTATTTGTGTTGTGGTGGTAGCCACTAGGATGTACCCAAAGCATGTCAGGTTAAGAGGTGTTTGGTAAGCTACTAAAACCCGGGAAATGTCTTCTTTCCGTCGATCTAAATTGGAAAAACTTGATTGACCAGTGATTATTAAAGAAATGAGTTCCGTCCATTCAAATCCGCACCCTACCAAAATTATGCTGGCTACAGGCCTGAATTTACATAGTAATAATAAGATTATTTCTTTCAAACTCTGAAATCGGTAAGGTATCTATCTTGACGATAGAAAAATAATATATTATAAATATTATATACTAATGCGTTCTGTTTTCGTATTTTAACAAAATAGTTACAAATCGTTATAAATTACGTTAACAGCATTAGAAGTGTGTATCAATAGCTCTTATGTCTAGACTGCTCACCATTTCCCTGACAACAGTGCTGACATATTGCTTGTTTTTGCTGGAAACAAGACAAAGTGTCGCAGTGCATAGGTCGGGGTACAAGTCATTTCAAAAGGGATTTTTTAAGAATTATTAGCTAATATATTTTTTTAATATTTTTAAATTATTTTTTCATTCAGGCATTATTTACCAGGTGCCTAATAGTAAACTTATTGAAATCTCTACTGTGGCAAAATTTGCGAAACCGCACACCCTGAAAGTCTAAACTGTTTGCTGTCCGTCGTGTCTTGACGGTATTACGATATTTGAGCTTTTATCCGTGAATGAAACATAATGATTTTACTTAAAATATTTAGACATAATATTATTGTTGGCGTTCTTTCTGGTTTATCTGGATTATCTACCTGTCACCTATTAAATTTAAAAACCTGTCATTTATTAAATTTAATATCGTGCGGCTTAATGCGCAAACGCAAAAGAACGTTGACTAAAAGACGCGATGTTATTAAACATCTAAGGTAAAGCCCTTATGCTGACGAAGATTATTACATCCGACTGAGAGTGAAGACGCAGTATAAAACAGTGTTTAAATCCCCAAAACCGAAAATCTGTTTACGCCGTTAAGTAGAGCGCCTATTTTTAAGCAAGAGTACTTACGACTCCATTTTCATAATGGGCGATTTGAAATAATATGATTTTAAAAATAAATTTTATAGATTCAGATTCAGAATTTATTGCTCCATTATACAAAGTATAAATGAGCACAGAAAACAAAATTTTTACATACACAGATAGCGGATAAAGTTCGCAGAGTGTCTGGTTCACATTACAATTTAATACAGAAATAAAGTTAATTAAAGCTGAGCTTGAGCTTGTTTTAAAAATAGTCCTAACTACCGCAGTACACATCTATTTTTTGGAGTAAATATCCTAAAATGTTGACTTTTATTCGGCATACACCAAAATTGATGTGGGATGTATTTCCTTCGTAAATCAGGATGGACACTCCGAGATAAAATAATGATATTCATTTCCTATTACATTCAGATGACATCTGGTGCAAAGACTTATGCCGAGGGGCATAGTCTTGTTTCATGTATAAAGTGTAATTATCCTTTCAATTATTTCAAATCAATGTGTTCAAACTGTTCAAAATCAAACAAAGCGTCCATTCTACTACGTCAATCGGAACTAAACTCGGGAAATCGGTGGCGGATCGCTAGACTCGTCAACCGTGTTGTGGTGTGACGTCATCAAAAAAAGACTATTGCCCGGTAAAATGACTATTGTCCGCTGCAATGATGTCATATTCAAATTGAATGCATAGTCTTGATTATCACCTCACTTTCAACTTATCAAATGACAGGAATCTATGCGGTATATAAATACTACTATGTAACAAAATTTTATTAATTATACAATAATCAAACGAAACGAGTAGAATTAAAAAAAAACTTATAATATAATATAAATAAATTCGCAATAATTCCGTAAAGTTTACGATGATTAAACAAATTTAATTTTCACATCTCATAATCAAATCATCAAATTTGGTATTCTTTGACCTCATCAAAATTGTTGCCATTATAAGCTCTTACAAAATGAATAAAATATCTATAAAAGGTTGTTGTTTGGTTTTACACATACAACTTAAACACTACCCTGTAGTAGAATCAAGGTAAGAAAGGTAGGTTTTAACTGTAACTGTTTAAAACTGATAACTTGGATAAATTGAAAATACTCAAGTAGTAAAAGCTTATATTTAAGTCGTCATTCGAGTAAATCACTTGCTTATATGCCTTTGACATAATAATTTTCGAAGTACTGTAGATAACAAATTATGATATCTGTGGTGCTATAGGAGTTACATGATTTCTACACGATAATATCACAAATTTTATTTTAAAAATTTTCTAAGGAAGGACCCCAGACACCACCCGGGGCTCGCAATTTCGGGCTGCCCCTCAAAAGGCATTTATTCGACCCCTCTGGAAATCCTGGCTACGCCTAGTATGTTAAGTGTGCCAATTTCTTGACACCCTAAAAAGCGTTACAATAATATTGTTTAAACAATGATACACTATAATGGTGTTTATGGCTTGTTTCTGTAAAATGGGTGTGTTCTACGTCATCAATATATGTGGGTCAATAACTATATTGCTAATTAAATGTATGATTGAGCCGTGTCAGTCCCGGATAAATAATAGAAATAACTGGAAAGGCAGTACTTTAAAGACTAACTAACATTTTAATGTCACGAGCTTTCGTTGATAGTATATAACGCTATAGCGTTTAAAGTACTGCCTTTCCAGTTATTTCTATATTGCTAATGTATAATTTAGCCGTAAATGGTTTGCATGTAATTTTTATGACTTAGATAGAAAATAGTTTTGATGTAGAAAATGAATAAACGAATGTGCCGTATTATAAGGTATGACGGATTATCGCATTTTTATTAAAGGTAAGTACTGACCAATGGTTTTTACATAGTGTATGCAACTACCATTAGAATGCATGACATGGTGATGGGACATATGCGATATTTAGGTCTATATACATATTGATATTTAATCGTTAATAGTCGCACTGTTAGTGTAATGTGTTCAGCGGCAGCGCCCATCATAGTGAGCAGGGACAGTAAAACTGTATGTAATTAGGCGTTAATTAATTGGAAGGAGGGTAGATACAGTTTTATACTCACATTATATGTTATTAGCATGTACATCATGTTATATTTAATATGTTTGAAACGTGATGATTGTAGAGCAAAGCGATAATATTTAAAATATGCTTTGAAAACAACGGAAAAAATTTTGTATTTCATTGAACTATTATCCGCACCCTGTACCGCCAATCATACAGTCCCATTTTTAACGGCGTCAATTAACTTCTTTAAAGGTAATTTTCTTGTTTTTAAAAAATGTTTAAAACCTTTCCATCACAATATTTCTATTATACCGTCGTCTTAAGTTTTAAAACGTCCGGTTTGCACCGGCCACAAACTCTCCACCACACCCAACGCTTATAACACGGCCATCAGCTGATATGTTGGGTCCATCCATTTTTCCGTGCGGTATCCATTTCACCTAGAAACCAACAATAGTTATTTCATCCTGTATAAATAATTAAAGACAAGTAAAATCTGGATTTTAAATGTCGCTTAAATCTTATTAAATTTCGAGCAACTGGGATTTCAGAGAATAGTGGTGGCCTCAACTCGGCCACCCATGCACGTGAGGTTCGAAGAACCGTCAAGCGAGCGCAGCTCACCATACGCCCTATATATGCCGCTTGCTGTGAATGATGAATTTATATGTGTTCCTGTTTGTGGTGGACGAATTCTCAAAAGCGTTCGAAACGCAAAAATAAGTCAACAACATGTTAGTTATCCAATTTCAAAGAAACTTTTTGAGACAGTGTGGATGAACGTATAGAATTGATTTTCAGCCATGACATCAGCGCGTCGGTATACATTTATTAGATCGCATACCGGGTAATAATAATATAGCCAAGATGGCATTTATTTAACGAAGTTTGGAAAGCGGTATTTGACACACGTGTTGGTCATATTTATGTACCTAATTCACTCATTGCTGAAACACTAGGAGAAAATAAATACGAATAGGTTAAAATAGTATGTACTTACATTTGTGTCAATGATAAAGCCAGTCCCAGTGAGGTCAATCTTTGATTGACCCTTTATTAAATGGTTGCAAGATCCAGCCTCACCAAAGGTAGTAACACCCCAGTCTGAATATAATCTTACATCAGGAGACTTGTCACTTATATCAGCAAATCTAAAGTCTTTGACATTAACCACCATAGTCTGAAAAGCAGTGACTATTATTTTGTGAAGCAAGTTTTTTGCAACCAGTTGCACATTTTATACAAACGTTACTGTTAAAAAATTTGGACAATGTAAATTTCCAGTTGTACATATGACTGCTTTTACAACAACACGGATTGTTAAAAAAGGTCTTGCCCTTTTAGTACGAAGAAAAAATCTCAACCAAAGATCACAACCATAATTTTCAAAATATTTTTGATCACTTACTTTAAGATTAATTCGTATTTTGGAGAATTTAGACAGGGAATTTAGATTCCAACTTCCGTTACCGGAATAGGCTGGTTTTGCTCTTTCCGCGTAATTGTTATCAGGTCCGGCCGGAAGTGTGATATATTCTATTGCTGTCGAGACTGCTGACATATTGGTGCAGAATATTTGTACACTTTTTTCAGCACCACCAATAGGATAAAGTTTATATTCTCCATCGTGAGTCGAGGTCTTGGAAATGCTTGCGTCTCTACACGATTCCGGGTACTTTATAATATCTAGAAACGTAATGAATTAGTAATTGATAAGACAATCTCACACGGGTTTCATTTACGAATAGTAAAATAATATTGAATTTAGTTAAATGTAATCAATATAAATCTACCGGTATTTAAGATTTGATTTACTATAAAATTAAGTTACCTATGTATGGATAATTTTATATTAATGCCGGTAAAAATGAGGTAAAAATCGGACATTTTCCAGTATATTTTTATGGACATTGACATGCGACGCAATTATCTGCTTATAATTGTTGTATTTTGCATGTCTCTTACTGAAATTCATACTAATTGAAGTAATGGATAAAGCACGATTGCTATAGAAATTATATTACCTATTTCAATCTACATTATAATTTGTGTATAAAAGTCTATGAGTGTATTGGTATCATTTCACTTGCAACTGCTTTATCTAATGTTAATTAACAATGTAATTAACCAATCAGCGATATTTGGTCTTTGATAAGAACAACGAACAATAGCTCTACATTTGAACATTTAAAAATGAACATATTTTGGTCAGTTATTTCTAGCATTTTAGACCATATATTGTCTAAAACTGTGATTCTAACCTTTTCTTTTACAGATCCTTTCATCGTCGGTACACTATCGAGGAATGAAGACAACGTATTAGATATTTATTAGCAATGGCAAAAATGATTAAAACATTCTACTTTATGCTTTATATGGCTTTTTTATCAACACAATGATTATATTCTATGTTACTGGTAGTATGTATACCTTGGTTCGCTTAGCATAAATGAAACTCAGAATAATAACTATATGAAGTTAATGTGTGTTTAAAATAAATGACAATATACCGCTTGTTCCAATTAAGTATGCGTAAAGAGTTCATAGCTAAAACAGATTACTCACCCTGAAATATATTGTAGACCCTGGTTTTGCTACTAAGTCTCCACCACCAAATGTTAAGACCTTTACTGCCAATACACAATGATGATTGAAACTGGTCGCTATACATCTATCGGGGTATAAACATTTAAGGCAACACGACACATAGTTATTGTATGGAAATATCTGAACGTCTGTAGAATTAATGTTAACTCCGTAGTTTCTCAAATAGTTAAAATAGTGCGATTTCACATTCAACAGAGCAAACAATGCGAGAATGAGAATGTAAGGGAGAAACATGTTTGTTTGGATTTTTTTTCAAGAATGTGACAGGCTCTAGTCTGTTCTTGTTCTACTGCTGCAAAAAATGGTTTCCTTTAAAGTCGACATTACCATCGAAAAGTACGAATTCATTAGTTATTAATATAGTGGTGCGTGCAGAGTACTCTGTATTCTAATTCTGAACGGAAAACAGATATATAATGATTATAGCTGCTACTCGCGCACCTACTTAGAATCTTGCTAGTCATCGACATTTGTAATTGTGATGTGGTTCAACCATAGAGGTATAAACAAAGAGGTATGTTTATACCTCTATGGATCAACTAAGGATAAATTGATCTAAAATAAAAATGTTGGAGTTTTGCCAATTTATCGAATTTATGATCTACCACTTCCCGTCGACATTCTGAGGCCTATTTCATTAGTTTTAGATTCAGTAGCTAGAGGGACTATAAAACTAATATTAAAAGTTAATAATCTTCCAAAAATATCCTTATTGATAAATCAAATTTAGTTTTATTTTATTTTTCATTCTGGCAAAATTTACCAGGTTATTTACCAGGTGCATATGGTAAATTGAAACCAGGTGCATTATGGTACTTATTGAAATAATCCTATAGATAGCAAAATTTGTGAAGTTACCGCACACCAGGCCTTAAACTGCAAGTATGAAAGGATTGCTGTTCGTCGTGTCTTGATGGTATAAGATACATAAACTGTACCTGCAAGTATAGCGCTATTTGTGCTTTTGTCTGTGAAGTTATTAACTTTCAGTAATAACAGAAATATTATTTTGGGCGTTTTTCCTATTTTACATTTTTCCTAATTTTTTCTTGTGCATTTTTGGTCAATATTTTCCTTGAATTTCGTCATAGAATCGCATGCTGCTGTAAGTCAATCTTTTATAATTAGAATTACTCTTGCATATTGATTGACAGTACAAAATAAAAAGTGAATATTACTATAGTTGAGTTATATAATTATACTTTTTAATAAAACCGGTCCCTTCTGTGAAAATATCTTCCTCATAATAACGATTGTTACATTAGTACACATCTAAGCGTACATGTTCGGTTACAATCGACATGAGTCAGTTAATCACAAAACTGAGGGTCAGTAAGATTATCTACCTGTCACCTGATAAATTAAACAGCGGTGCAGCTTAAACCAAAAATGCAAACAAAAATTATTGACTAAATTACACAACCATATACGGGGGGTACCAAATGAAGAAATAGTTTGAAACCAATGTTTCATAAGAGAAAAACAGGAAAAAGGAATTGTAAATTACTTTTCAAAGTAAACCGAAATTTAGACTAAAAAAATTCATTTTTGTTAAATGCTTCTGATGCGCATTAAAAAGGAAGTAAGGCCCACATGGCGACACATTTTTAAGTTTCGAGGGAAACGACGGATTATATTAAAAAAGTCACACTGAATCTGAGGATAGGAAATTTAATTTCCTAGATTATTGAATTTCTTTTATATAAAGTCTTAATTCTTTTTATCCATAAACACTCTTGCAGTGTCTATGTTTAAACCATTCGCTCTAACAGGAACAGGTTATGACAACTTTAAGCGAATGGGTGCGTGCTTCACGTGTGCGTGCGTTGTGTGCCTAAAACTACACAGGAACACTACCTACTCTTTGCTCAACAAAAAATATTTTTCTAAACTTTGTTATTGATTGCACATGAATAATAAACATCTAAATGGAGCACCGAAATATAAAAAAATTCAATAACTTTTCATCAGTTAGTAATGACGAATCGATTGTCAGTGGAACCACCACCTCTCTCGATTGTAAGTATTTGTCAGTGTCAGTAACTCTTGCCCTACTGGTTGCTTATCGCTTAGTAACAGTGGAATTATACTTAATATATTGACGAAAAGTCAGTCGAGTACACGCATATCTCTTCAACTTTGACGTTTACTAACTGGCTGTCGCAGACGGTGCGTTTTTGGCGCATATACACTTTTCCTCAGAGCCAGCACACCTGCCGCAGCTCAGAGTAACTTTGCCGCACACGATGAGAATTTGGCGCATGAGGCTGAAGTGATCGGTGTTGTTTCGTAGATCATGTGACTAGTCAAAATGGCTGACGACGATCAACATATCGGAAAATTAAGAACATATTATTACTATTCAAGGGCCGGTTGTTCAAAAAGAATAAGGCCTTAATCCGGATTAAGATTCTTATGTGGCATTAAATTGTTAACAAACAACGTTTCCACATTGGGTTTAGACAAATTTCTGTTCATAACATTGACATTTTTTTTCGTCCACCGCCGTAAAAATATTGGAAACCTATACAAAAAAAATAAAAAGATGACATTGTCAAAGTTTGTTCGTAAAGTGAGCTTTTATCAAATCGTTTCGTTCAGCAGTCGTTCCTTATGCCTAACTCAGGTCGACTAGGCATTATACACAAATATATTGTAACGCTTTATGAGACAAATAAAAGACTATTTCCACGCGGGTCGAAGTAACGATAAAATTAGAAATAATTCTTTCTTGTTGCAGAGAAACGACTATTTTATATAGAGCAGGTCTCGGGGGATTTTGGGGAAAATTTCCACGTTTTTTGTCCGCGAAAGATGCTTTGACTTCGGGATCGTCAGTCAACCTCCACTTATAACGTGATGCGACGTGGTCAGGTTACGGGCCTGCATTGATACAGTTCTCGACGCAGGAACTAACGGCATTTAAAAAGTTAATTGAATGTCACTATATATTGAGCGAAACGTTTATCGTAAATTACCAACCGAAAAAATTAGGTCGCACGCACATAAACGTTAATTTAGGTATTTATATGTAAGTGCATTGTAATAATTTCTAAACACCAGACTGTTCTTGCCAAGGGAGTACTGCTATCGTTATTGATAATCAAAACTCATTTAATTGGTAAGCTATTCTCTTCGCAGTTTCCTATTATAGTATTTTTTAAGGAGAATTTTAGGCTGGTTGTATATTACATAGTTGGAGTTTCTGTTTTAAATGAGCAACATTGGTTTTTAAACGCATATCATGGATAAAAGGATTCTTTAAATAACTAATATTTTATTATCTTGTCCATAGTGAGATGATGAAGCTTTGTTTCTTGGTGGCCGTGGTGGCGCTGACATATGTCACGTGTTCCTATAACGATAAGGTGTATAAAGAAGAGGGGTATAAATATAACACACTTATCACTCGTGTTGATAAGGTACTTGTTCTTAATCACCTTGTTTGTATCAGGGAGGTGATATAATAATTAGACTTTTGTCGGCTGTGTAAGATTCTATCTTTCTAAAAGTCTGTAAAAGTTTTCTAATATCGGTAATAATTCAAGCAGGGAGGTCTATATCACCTCCCTGTTTCAAGTAATGATAATAGCTAATAATGATTGAAATTTTA
>JAYJLZ010199612.1:0-15364 GCA_036873915.1 Tubulanus ruber | reverse complement strand
ATATTAAGTCACGATCTGAAACCAGCCAGACGTTGTCCAATCACCCGTCAGCGATACTGACAGTATAATAAAACCAAAAAATCACACGCTCTTTTTACCATGTAGCCGAGAACTTTTGATCAATATATATATATATATATATTCTAACTGCACATGTTACTGAAATCACGAATGGCTGAAGTGAAAAGTCAAGACTCTAATGAACACCTGTCACACCTAGATTTACAGTTCTGTCAGTGCTTAAGCAACTTGTTTGATTAAATATTAAAACTAGTAAATTGAAAGGTGAAAATCGGTCAAAATTTCACGTACATATAAATGATTTGGGAGATGACATTCGGTTTTCAATATTCAAAATGGCTGCCATCATTTGGTGAAATTGGATTAAACAATAACATATATATACTAACTGGTCTACATGTATTATTTAACATGAAAAATATCGAGAAACATTGTCTCTGTTTTCATCTGAACGAAATTCATGCTGCACAGCGTATGTGACAATATAAACTAACCCGGGCTTCAATATATTTTGAGGAATAACAAAAAAGATCTACTATTTAAAACTTCTTACCTTGACAGCGCTTTCTTGCGCCGGTGAATGGCGTTTACTGGCAGTAGTCGATGCCATTCTGTTTGGACGGATACGGTTTTATTGAAAATAGTGTTAAAAAATCATTTTATCTGAAAAGAGAATTGGTAACATAAAATTATATTATAAGTGAATCTGAAAAAATGTTTCCAAAAATCGGACGCATTTATTAATTAAAAAGAGCAGTAGTTTTGATATCTATGCTGACTGCGAGATTTCATGATTATATAAAAATGTTTATAATATTTTTTGGAATAGAGTAACACAGCTGGAAAATGGACACTTTAATGGATATGGATAATAATAATAATAAGTTTATTTCCAAATAATTCACATAACAGAACACGTGGAAAATAGAAAAAATAAGAAATGATTTTCGAGAATATTGGGTCTACCCACAATCGACGTATAAAATTATCTTAATTCAAATTATCATTCTAGTACATATTTTAATAAATGTTTTTTTTCGGATACAACCAGCTGTTTTTTGTTGTAATTGACTAGTATCGCCTAGAACCCTTCATAAGTCCACTCACGGGACACATGTGTGAAGTTAAAACAAATTTTAAAAAAAGCTGCTGGGCTATATTCATAAATTATCAGGACTGCCGCTTCGCTTGCATGGACAAACAAAACGACAGCTAAAAGTACCAGATGTTAATTATGTCGATATTTGAACGGAAGAATCCATTCTTTTATTGGAAATACTGTTTTTAAGCGACCAAAACCCGATAATGAGCCTCAAATTGCGAATGATAGTCGCATATGAAAGAAAACCCGAAATCAATTAAACATTTGGTTTTGAACCGATTCGCGGGGCAAGCGGACGCTTACACGGCTGTCATTCGACTCATATCATCACTCGAGAGTTTCAAGAGAGATAGCTAATGAAACAAATGACATCATTCACATATCAGAACTATATACATGGCAACAATAAACTTCAATCCAAGTAATAAGTCAACTGGGCTGCGACTTGGAAACTCTCACGATGCGCTTCCAAACAAAATAAGATAGACTGCAAATGTATATATACACTGTACGTCCTTTTTCCACATTTTGTTATTTTAAACTTTAAACGAAAATCTATCGAACCAAAATTTCTATGTTGGACAAACGACAAGGCAGAATTTTCCTGAATCGTAACTCCAAGAGTTTTGTCATATATAACAGAAGGAATTCTTACACATGTAAAAAATGTTTGGAGGACATGGAGTAATTCTTAAATTAAAGTATCTAAAATAGAGTTGTTTGATTTTTCATGATAATAACAAATTATGGTTAATTAAAACAAAGATGTAGCTACAGTGCGGTACTTAGATACGGTACCGTCCTTCACTATCGAGAGAAGTCCTACGTTATAGTTCAGTGCTCGTGTCATTGTTCACGAACTTTTTTCGCGCATAGTTATCGAGCTTGAGAACATCGCTAATTTAGCCGATTCGTTCGATTTGCGCACAATTTATCTGAGAGAAATTAAATGTTTGGGCATAATTAAACAATGAAGAGCTTTACACGAGCTTTTGACCGAGTTTTCCTAACCTTAAGTATTTACACGATGGACAAACTGTTTGCCTTTTCATGTCTCATAAATGAATGAAGGCAGCCACTCGTCACAGCTTCAAGCAATAATAATTTCAATTCAACAAAACAGATGACAACGCTCATGGTTAACGTGCCTGGAAAACGTTATTTGCATCAGTTGCAACAGAGAGGTAAAAGCCAAAACGTGACGAATGCTCTGAAGTGGTTATATATCGATCGCCTAACACGTTTCAGATTTTTAATATTTAATAAACAGCTGCACCCAGAATTATAGGCCTATCTCGGCGTCTCTTGGCGTCGGATATGTCCTTTTTTTTCATTTAACAAAACGACGAAGTTACGATGACTTTAAATGTGTCAGGGAACAAAGTAGGCAATGCATGCACGTCGAGACCAAGTCGTATACTAGCTTTTAACCTTTGGAGCCACGCTCATTTCGAGGAATCGTGAACAAACTACCCTATAGCAGCAGAATACAAAAGTATTATTTCAAAGACTACAACATGTACTACATTTCACCAGGGAGTTGGATCATACCGCCTGGTTGAAACGGTACCGCCTGCTCGCAAAAAATGGCGAATTTGTATAGTAAACAAGCATTAGGAAAATAAGCGAAATCAAATCGAAAGAGCTAAAAATTTTACATTGATCTTAAGTTTAGTTAAGACGTGTAATTGATAAGCTATAACTTATGAACACTCACCCGTTTAAAATCAATTGAATTACACGGATTCACGCATATGAATTTGCTTGATTCGGCTTCTGCTAGGAAGCAGGAAAGATCAACTTACAGCACAAGTTCAACACACTACAGTCAGATTATAATCTAGGTCAATATAGATGCTGAATACTACATCAGCAATCAGTAGTGCTGTAGATAATGTGTGTGTGTGTGCGTGAGTGTATGTGCAGACTTTTCTAGATGAAACAAGGTGCTGCATCAAAGCTTGGAATAATGAACTGACTATCAGTTCATTATTCCAAGATCAAAGTAAACCAACTTTATCAGCGGCCACTGACATTTTATTACGAAGTGTATTATACAAAATTATCGATATTTAAAACTGCTGCCGGGCCAGTAATAAGGTGTCTTGCAGAGATATCAGATCGTTCGAAAAAGTGAACGATAACAATGTGACTTTAAAAACCAATCATTAATCTTTTACTCTACGCTAGTTCTTATATCAAACACCAACACAATATTTTCAGCAAAATGACAAATACTTTGAATATGCAAAACCACCGGTTAAAAAAATTATCTGGGAATTAGCCACCAGAATATCTTATAGGATGCCAAATTAGCAAAAAAAATTATATACATGTTAGTTATGTATTAAAATAACTTTATGATCAATGAAAGGTTCCATAAAATGAAAATGGCTTCAAAGTGTGTAATCTTGCATTATTTATGATTCATGAATCTAAAAGAGATAGATACACGTACGTGGGAACATCGCGCATTGGAGAGTTGGTACTCTGTGAAAATGTCCCAGGTATCAATGCACTAGGGCAAAATGGTCATTGCCCTTAGACTCACCTTTATGTTTTCCTATACATTATGAAGCCATATTCCTTACCATTTCCAAGTTATATAGGCTTTTTATCTGAAATCACCAGTCGCCAGAACACAAAAATAGCCACCAGGCACCCATTATGCAACAAAATAAAAAATGATATGGAGTCATACATAACAATAATAGCGGCATAAAAATGCACTCTAAGTTTGCATATAAGTATCAAGTTCATAAGTATAATAGTTTTCACGTTGTGAGGCAATTATATCAATATTTGCCAATTTAGACATTAAAATGGCTGCCTGGCGGCCATTTTGAATCGGATTGACCTGAAATTTGAATGTTTCAATTTGTTATGACTAGCTGCATAAATAAGGGGGGGAACTTGAAAATGTATTTCTTTTGCGTCTTTGCGTAAAAAAATTTTGGTGAGAAATTGGCTGAAATGCGCTCCTAACATGTTTTTGAGGCTAAAAATTGTTTTGGCGTTAAAGGTCCATTAAAAGAACGTTAACCTTTGAAGAAAAAAACTAAATTCCTGTCACAGCTAGTAGATTGCAAATTATTTCAAGTGCATTTATTGTATACAAAGTAACATTAAGTGCGTTTAGGTAGTTCTTGAAGTTTACCATACATGATGACAAGAATTATCAACAGCATCAATTTTGTGTCACATCAGAGAATAACTTTTTGTGCATCTTACTTGGTGCAAAAACGCAGATCTGTTGAATGAGAACTTTCAACATCAAAATCGTTTTCGTTTTCAAAAAGACATGTGCGCACCTCATGTGCGAACAAACGGTAAATAACTACCTATTATCTTATCTCAGAAATATAATAGAGAAGACCGTTTGAAAACAACATCTGTTTGAGAAATAAAAAAATTAACAAAAATTACTCCTACCCATGCGTGCCACAAATGGTCAATCTAATAAAATATTGAAAAACAGTTCTAAGGTGAGAATCTCATAACATAAAATATTATACATGTATTGTGTAAAATAATTTCATATTTTTCTGTGACACTAGAGAGAATCTTTAGAATCTCTGGGACATTTTCATGCTTCTGATTTAACAGTAGCTTACACGAATATTTACACATTAGTACAGATATAATGTAAATTTTATTACATTAAGTATATGCTGTTTTGACACCATATTTCATATGTTCACAATACATTTGTTCCCCATAAAAATTAAAAATAAATGACAAAATCAGAGCTAGGGCTACATGAACCTTTGCTTCATAAGGGAGCGATTTGAAACTGATCTGCTTACAGTTGTTAACTGCTAGAGAGAAATATTCGAAAAAGAGTATCCATAACTAGTATTCTATATTTAAATGCTAGATTTCTGGCAGATTTTGTATAAAAATGTATACAAAAATGTTTCCCAAAATTGCCATCCGGTCACATTTTGAGTATTTATGTAGTTAAAAACAATTGTGGTCCATAATACCGGAATTGCCATTTTAACATATCGAAACAGGTAATACACCTGTTCAAACAATCGAGATAATCTAGTCAGTTGCACCATGTTAGTCTATACCCAAGCTTAATTAAGTGATGACTGAGTGTTTAATTAATCAGCTTGATTAAAAATGTTCTGTTATGAAGTGAATAAAAAATGATTGACATGAATATGAATTATGAAAGTAGAAAAATATTTTATGATTAGCAAATGTATTTCTTTGTGTAACAAGTCAGGTTTTAACAAATATCAGATGCACTGTGCACTAATGATGCATGCTGTAAAATTAAATAAATAAGTATTACAGCTATAAAGGCTAAACATTGAAAAGAAAGAATATCCATTTTGATGGTAGCATTAAGATATCAAATGTGTTCAAAAATACCAATTAAAAGGAAGAAACTCATGTTCACATTTACATTTGACATGATGAATTAGTGGCTATCTGCGAAGACCGCTTGTTTTCTGTGGCCCTGACTAGGCATGAGGATTTTCAGTGTATTTGAAGGGTAAAATGAGAATTTTAGTGAATTTTATGTATCTTGCCTATCAAAAACCAAACTTCCAAGAAATATAGCTTTTAGAGTAGGCACTAAATGTACTGTAGTTTTTCCCATAAAAATATTCGACTTATTAATCCTATAAAGAGGGTCATTTCATGTTTAAAAATAACTAATTAAACATCTCATATATTTTACAATCACATAAAAAAGACAGATTTTAATACAATTATCTTCCTATTTTTACACAAATAATATTCCAAAGAATCAATATTATGGCAGTAGGGAAATGAATGACAAGGAAGTGTCAGACTAATATTACATTATACTTACAATTACATTATACAGTAGTGTAGATTTGTGAATTTATGCTAAGATACTTCCTTAATTAAGCTTGATATTGGGGATGATGCTGTAGCCATGGTTCGAAATTCTGGAAGGTCCGTAGGCCCGTGGACAGCGAAATATCCAGTGGGCCAGTTTGTCAATGCTGAAATTTTCCCATGGCATAAATCTGAATCTACGCAATGCCAATGAATGAACACATTAAACACACTGAATTGGTAATGAAATGTGATCAAATTAAATCTGATTATAGCAAGGTGATTGTTAATGATTGTAGTGAGTGAAGCATATAAATAACAATGAATATAACACTAGCCTAATAACACACAGAGTAACAGACACTTTTTCTTGTTTTTTTCTATCAGCCAATTTCTTTTGGACAAGGTCAAGGGGATTCAGTTTTGGGCCAGTGGAATATTACATGCTACTGACCCGTGGCCGTGGGGGCCAGTACAGTTTGAGTTTGTAATTTAGTTAGTAAAGACCGTCCGTGTACCGTGTCCGTGCCGTGTTGTGTATAAAATATAGCTATTGATAGCAATTGCTAAAAAGAGATTAACGAGAGATTCATAAACATAGGTTTGGAACTTCTTACAATAACAATACAAGAATCTGAGCGATAAGACAAACATTGTTCTTAAACAATGCTTGTTCCTTACTGAAAAGTAAATTGAAAGGATTAAAATGAGGAAACTAAGTTATACATGGGCGCCGCCATATTTGTTCATGTGCGAGAATTTTGTAGACTTGCTGTCATTCTTCTACGTCAACCAGTCTTATTTCTCGGGTAGTTATTAAATAATCACTGTATTCGTGATCAATTATGGCTCGTTATATCCACGTGATATTTAATACCGGTATTCACAAGTAACGTCAATTCTGTGAATTTTCAATTTAAATTTTCCTCAGGTGGTAATTTTCGAGATTATGTTTTTAGTTCTATTGTAAAATATGTTAAATATGTAAAATAGATCTATAAGGAATAATGACCGGCGACGTATTTCAAAAAAATCAAAACGGTCTTTTTAAACTAGATTAGGCCTAGTGCGAGCGTAAGTCTCACAAAAATACAAAAGCACTGACAATATTATAGTTTCTCACGATTTGTTTCAGTGAAAGGCGGTTGAAGAGCGTTAAATTTTAATTTGAAGTCCAAATGAAAAAATACACTTGCGTCAAATTCAGTATGGCTTTTTCTGGCAATAAACGTATTATTCTTAAATGTTGTGGACATTACTAAGATAATCACTACAATTATACCAATACATGTACATATTTTACTGTGTCGAATAAAGTGGCTAGTGAGACGGAGGGGTATTTATATTAAAATAACGTTGCAGTTGTAATATGTTAATTACAAATTCCTTGCTATTTTATTATGACAATGTCCATCTAAAGGATATCAGATTTCCTTCATTTTTCCACCTCACCTCACATTGTGTACCGTTCGTTAAATCAAGGTTAAATTAAGTAGGCTAATATCAAAAAGTTCGCATGTTTAATGTCTGAAGTATCAAAGAAAGTTACAATTGCTCTGCTACATTTTGGTCGACGAGGTAGTTGTATCTAAGGTATCGTCATAGAAACCGTATCATTAGCAACACAATTAGTTGGAAAATATGGCAGAAAGACAACTTATAGTCTTGTTGGAAGATGTAATGAGACACAGTTCACAGGATGTGCCGTTTTCTGTTGTAAGTAATGAAGTGATTGTAATTGAAGATGACGACGATTATGATGGTCCTGATTACACAGAATTACCCGATCTTCCAATTGTTAAAATATATTCTTATCTGAAAGACACCGAACGAACGCAATTATCCAGAACATGTAAACGAATGGCACAACTATTTCATACTCCCTCACTCTGGAGAAAAAGACATTTTAACATGATTAAGCCAGGCGTTGAAAAACAAGCCAACGACTTTGCGAGCTTTCATGCTCGCAGTCTAAGGCATCTTATCATTGAATGCAAACAACCGACAGCGCTTACATGCAAGCGCGTCCAAAAAGGCGTAACGTCTTTGTTTTCTAAACTATTCGGAAAGGCACATTTAAGAACTTTAATTATGCCAGAATTGGAACTTGAGCGATATTGGCGGTATGGTCACTGCAGAGAAAGGCTGATGTCCTCGCTCTGTCGCCTTCTTAAAAATCAAAAGCGGCTTCTTAAAGTTAACCTTTCGGCCTCCCACATGTCTATTTTTGCCGCTTTCCGGGTTTTGGACGCATTAGCCCACGGATCAAAACGCTCAGTTAAGGAAATGCACATGCAAGACATGTTTCATGGCAGACTGAGTATTTACCGTTTTAGTCGGTACAGAGACTTAATATCGCAATACACAAATATAACGCATCTTTATATCAGTTACAACTGCTTATCTGACGAAGTGTTAGAAATCCTCACAAAAAATATAAAAAACCAAATGAAGCTTTTAGCAGTAAAAGTTTACAGAAATGATCCTCACTCACATAGAATAGAGGGATCAACTTGGAGACAATTCAAAAAACGTTTTCCGAAAGCTAAGGTTACGTTTGATATTGACGTTATTGGAAAAAGAGACGAGATAATACCACTCCTACACCCTGAAATACCGCTCAAAAGGTTAGAGATCTGGTCTGGTTTTGAGCACGAAGAGGAATGGCACGTGCCAGATACTCTGCGCTATATAAGTGAAAATTTCGCGAATAAAATCGGTAAGCTTTTCAAGATAACAATAGATTACAAAATCGCCTAGGTATCAAAAACATTTATTATCACATAAAGATATAAGAATGCTTTTGTAAGGGCCTCGTCTAATATTAGTTAAACAAACACCGCTTCAAAAATAACAGTATTATTAGTTAACCCTCGTCATAAAGCAAGAATAACTCTCTTTGCCAAGTTAGACATTACAACGAGGTTTTAGTGTCGGTGGTAATAATTTCAGAAAACCTTGTTCTCGAATACGACAACTCAGTAGAACTATTTGACGCCGCCCTCGTAGAACTTCTAAAGAAATGCCAAAAGCTGAAAGAAGTCGAGGTGTCAATAACGATCTGTCTGCCAACTATAGAGAGAATATGTGACATGTTGGACAGAAGAGAAATTTGTGAGTACCGGATGAAGAAAGATAATTAGAAAAAATCAACATGATTTCAGTGCTTTGACATTAATCTTAGACTGTCGACACATGTCATCGTCATTACGTTAAAATATGAATATATCATGCTTGTTAAAAATAAAATTTTAATTTACAAGACATCATTTTCAGACATGAAAACAGAAAAAATGAAATAAAACATAATTTAATCTTCTTTATAGCCTTGAGACGGTTGTATATAACATGCTGCGGCCTATCACAACAACAATGGCACATTCTCAATGAAATAGATGAAAGATATGAACATTTAGCATCAAGAGGAATCGATATTGAGTTAGATACAGATATATTCTTTGAAGATGAAGAATAATTAACAATAAATTCTCAACTACAGTATTACCCGTACCCATCCTTGTTTAATTGAAACATGAATAAATAGAGAACAGAATTACATTATTTTGTTATTTTGGATTCGACCCCTGCTTATATAGTACAGCAACATTGCACACAGAACTTCCATTTTCGGATAATATGTTCAACTTTAATTATTGTCTTATAAGGTAATGCATAGAGGCATAACAGTACTTCCATTAGTTGCGCACACGAAGATATTACAATAACCAAGACAGTTGTAAAGTCTCTCCTAACCTACACAATTTATGAAGGCTTTTTCTCTGAGGACTTATCTGAATCATTTTTATCACAAGGAGAGCTTAGCACATCGTCATTTCCAGTCTTAACTGCAGCTCTGTCTTTTATAAAACTCTCTGAATTTTCATCATTTGATTCTCTGTCCTTTTCAAGGTGATCTGATTTTATATCTAACATCATTTGTAGTTTGTCCAGTTCCTCTGGTGTTGTACTACCCTAAATCAATTTCGTATAAATGTATCATGAGGAATCTCATTTACTAACTTCAACCACCTAAAAAACTACATAATTTTGCGATAAGAAATAATAGTAAATGTTATTAAGACCAATTCAAAATGTCATAAAGGCGAAAATCATAAGGTAACACTAAACAGAACATTTTTCAAATGCATATACATGAATTCACAACGAACATCAACTAAATTCAAAAGCAAAACCAACCACTTATGCCATGTTTTATTTCTTGAGATATAAAAAATATTTTTCTAAATACGCCCCACTACTTTTACATTTTTGATTGTTTATTCATTCGTTGTCATGGAGTAAAACAATTTAAACAGCACTTATACTATTTTGAAATCATGGTTTCAGATTTGGAACATTGAGCATCAAGTCTAATAATAGCACAGAATGATGTGGTCATGACATTATAAAAGTAGTAAAGTATGGATCAGACTGTACAGATGGGGGGATACTTAAAACAAATAATTCATAGGCCAACTGTCCTATTTTTGTTACATACTGTCTTAAACACAGAATAGCTAAATAATCATCATTTAATTTGAATATGATTGAATCATCTATCAATTGCCCAAAAACTTATATAAAAATCCTATATAATAATACGCAGTTTCGCTGGACTACCATTTAGAGTCCACCGGATGAGCTGGGATTTGGCCTGTAGATGTATCATGGAGTGGTCTCGGGGACTGGGGTGTTTGTTTTTGGATAAAGGAACCTACTTTTTGGGAGGAACCGTTTTTTTGATTTCAACCAATCAGCGTCCTTTTTCTCCCTCTGTATATTCTATAACAGGATTATATTCGTTACAGAAATTGTATCGGCTATGTAGCCCAGCTGCAAGATCGGCGCCTCAGACTTAGAAGATGCCGTGTTCGAATCTCTACCGGGCAAACTAATTCTATTATTTTATTTATTTTCATTTCTTGGGACATAGAAGATGCCGTGTTCGAATCTCTACTGGGGCAAACTAATATATTATTTTCATTTATTAATGTCTAATTTCAATGTGTTTTTCATAATTATATACAATTTTAATGTATCCATTTTTACACCAAATCAATATACTAATACTGTAGTGGCGTGGAATATTATAACACTTTGCACGGGTAGTGGCGTGGAATATTATTACACTTCGCACGGGTAGAGGCGTGGAATATTATTACACTACGCACGGGTAGTGGCGTGGAATATTATTACACTTCGTACGGGTAGTGACGTGGAATATTATTACACTTCGTCCGTCCTTCGCACGGGTACTCAGCTTGTATAAAAATATACTACAGTATATAATCACCAATTTTAAGAATTTGCCAACACAGGTATTTGACATAAAACAATAAACTAAGAATACAGTATGTACAACACACTTATTTTTAAGAAACAAAGTACCGGTAGCAAACTATTTTCCTCACTTAGATTAGTTTATTTAAAGTTCCACCCACTTGGAAATGTAACGCATATTTAACGCTATAAGTCATAATTATGTTAGAAATGCAGTGACGACCGAACCTATACGCACAACTTTTTTGCATAAATTACGTTTTTTTTAAAGCACCTGCAGTAAATTTGGCTAATCAACGACAATGGCCGCAGCACTTTTTGATTGAGCCGCGGCTATAAATGCGTGTTACCAGGGAGTTGTAATAGATTGAATTCAAACGCATACATATAACAACAGCGGCCAATCTTCACTCAGTAAACATCATAATCAATGTAGGGCCTAATCAAATAAAGTTGTTAAATAATTGTTCACTCTGTTATACCTAGGAGTATTTAATCTAAATACTCCTAGGTTATACCTTGAAGTAATAATAGGTTATGCCATAGACACACAGGAGAAGGACATGAAGCAAAATGTGCCGCCGTTTCATGTGCACCGTTTCATCATCGTTGCGGCTTTCTGCATCTCGTCAGTTGCCAGACACATGATAGGCAATTACTAGCCTGGCGCATGTGCATTCATTGTATTGACGCTCGAAACGCTATCCGAGTGAAATAAGGACTCATATAATGACGTCATAAATGAGCGATCACAGGAAATTTAAGAGATTTTTAGTCAAAATCCGAGTACCAAAATGCACGTTTAAATTTGCTGATTCAACCGCATCGAAAAATGGAGACGTTGCTCAGATGCTTCACGTCCTTCTCGTGTAGTGTCTATGGTTCGCCCGTGCGCATGGCCGGGGATTACTGACATGCAAAAATATATATAGTTTTATTTTAAGAATGGGCGCACCACTTGTGTCAGTTGCTTCCGTCGCCTCTGAAATGTTTGTTCAAATTGTGTTTGATTAAGTTTTATAAGTTAACTTAATTATGCTTTAATTGTAACTAGATTTTTGAAAGATCAATGATAATAAACTTCAGCTTTTCTTTTTGAGACTAAACCTAATAGGTTAGATTGAGCAAAAATATATAAAATAAAAATGTGATTTATATTTACTTACTTCAGGTTGTAGCTGTAATTTCATGAGTGCTGAGCATGCCAGTCCTATCTGATTTTTAAAAAATTCTGCAGCTTCCTGAAAATTTAATAAAATCTGAACAAAAATATTGCAAGAAATTTGTTTAAAAAATAGAATGTTTACAAACTTTCTGAATCAATTTAGTCCTGTACCTCCTGTACCTTGAACTGTTAGAATTCGCCTCATGGTCTCAACCTCTATAAAGTGAACGCCCTTTAGTGAACATTTTGAACCAAAAACGTTCAAAAATGTCATCTTAAGGCAAAAGTAAAATCCATTCCTATAACTGCTTCAAAAATTCCTGTTATCGTAGTGTGGCCAGTACAGTTGGATTAGAAGGTATTTCTTTATAGAAAGCCAGAAATAAAAAATATAAATCGAAATAGAAATCATTTGAAATTACATTGATAGCAATTTGTATTTGTTATGACAGTAGTTAAAACAATTCACTCCACCAAGATAATAACAATTTCAAACAATTCACTCCACCAAGATAATAACAATTTCAAACAATTCACTCCACCAAGATAATAACAATTTTTAAAAAGCCAATTTAACAGGCAAAAATAAACCACAGTTAATTACCAAATGTGTTTCATAAATTTCATATAATATAGATGGGGAAGACAGGTTAGCTAAAAAATTTATTGCAGTATATGATAATAGGAATTACACTGATGAAAGCTCTAAAAAATCAAATCAATAATAATAGAATTAAGTACCGTAATATACCTTCTGAGCTTGTCTTATCGCTTCACCTTCTTCAATGATTGCAGCATATTCTTTCTTTACATCATGTAACTTCCTTATAATAGCTTCATTATTCACTGTCTATATAATATAGAGACGAATTTTTAATAATATCAATAACAGTTTACCAAATGTTGAATAAATGTAAAGAGAATAACCAAAAATACATAACATGTATTTTTGGAATAACTGATAGTATAGTCAAAAATTTATTGCACATAACATGGATTATGAATGATGGGTTGTGACAATTTGTAATGAGATAAGTTATATCATTTAAAGAAACACTTATGGTAAATATAATTTTTAATGTCACGAAAAACAATAAAAATGCTGGACTGCTTCATGTGATAATTGATCCCTTGAAAGAGGATGCGCCCTATTCATTTTGGTGTCAAAAGGTCTAGGTCGTTATGGCCTTGGGTTTATAGAGATTGTGATCGCGTCATCTTACAAGTTATCTCGATATATCAATCAAGTTTCCATATAATCATGACGTCAGACGACAAAGTATAATATAAAGTATAAGACCCAAGGCCAAAACGATCTTGACATTTGACCTTTGACCCAAAAACGAATAGGGTGCATTTTCTCCTTATGGACAACCTTCCTACAAAATATCACGATTGTACTATCGTTTGTACTCGAGATAATGCGATCACAAGCTCAGGGAGACAGACAGAAGGACGGACGGAAGGACAGACCCGGATACTAAGTCCCCCCCCCGCAAAAAATATGTAAAGTAGATACCAGGTAAATAATAAAAAGCAATATCACAACAATCATAAAAGAAATAAAATTATAACTGGTAATTAGGTTTCAACAAACAAACCTTTGGTTGCTGCTGACATTTATCTTCAATCTTCGATATTTTTTCCTTTAGCTCACGTGATGATTTAAATATAGGATTATCTTCTTCCTACAAAAATAAATTAAAATTATGGTTTTGTTGTGAGACGGTGATATTACCCAATGTAGGTAAAGATGTCCCAGGTAAAAATGATACAGGAGTTGGGCTTCTCGAAAACAGGTAAAAAGTTCTGTAGAAAAAACTATCACTGGTGGCATAACATAGGGAAAAAATGTTGAAAAAAATAGTTGAAAAAAATGTTGAAAAATAAATTTTTTTGAATTTATTTTTCTGCGGGACATTTTTACATACTTTACATTTGGGGACATTTTTAACTACATTCTTTTTCCTGTGCCGTTTTTTCTTACATTCAAGACAACACATACAGGCCACGAATTTAACTGAAATCTTCAGCAGCATTTTGTTGCTGATGAAAGAGACCCCATCGTCAGCTTTTTCATTTTTCCTCAGCAATTTACCAAAATATTTTAATAAATGGATTACGCATACACAGTGAGATATCTTAATAACCAGACCAATAACAATATATTTTCTCTACTTAATTTTATTGAGAACATTTCTAACCAACTAAAAACTATAATTAAAATAATGCATATCGACCATTAAATAAAAAAATGCGTACGGTCGTTTTGAATTGATTTGAATTGAATTGGTATACACAGCGTCGAAACAATAAAGTTTTTTCATCACGCATCTTTTAAAGTTTATTTCAAGAAAATGTTCGAAGTTTATTTCAAGAAAATAATTAGATCATTATACATTTTTGAAATATTACTAAGTAAGGTGACAGCTGATTGAGAAATATTTATCGGCAGCAGAATTCTGCCGACGCCGAAGACATCGTCGTCGGCTATTGGGGTTTTATCGTCGGCTATTGGGGTTTTATCGTCGGCTTTTGCCGCGAGTGCCGCGATTAAATTTGAGGTCTGCACATTAGCCAGGCATAGGTCTTTTCGGATAGGTATTAGTTAGAAATCAACAACAATCTATATCTGAGGTGATCAGCATAAGAACTATGGGTTTACCATTGAGAATAAGGTTGATCAACAAATGACATACACAACAGTAACACACCAACCAACCAACCAACCAACCAACCAACCAAGACCAACCAACAATAATGGCAACAAGAACAAGTAGTGAAGTTAAGTACAGTAGAGTACGGATAAGTCGGACCACCTCGGACTTCTATTATCAGTGCGATTAATCTGTAGTCCGAGTTAAGTATACAAATAAAAATGAGATTTAGGAATATCATTTTTCATTAAATAGCTTTCGGGATTGGAGATATAACGCTTCTACATACAGGCTTTCGAAGAATCTATTGACCTTGTA
>JAYJLZ010199279.1:0-10097 GCA_036873915.1 Tubulanus ruber | reverse complement strand
GCCTGTTGGCATATTTGTAGAACCAATCACATGACTGTGTAAGTAACTCTCTAAAGATTTAGCAAAAAACAACCCATTTATACAATAACTAGTGGTCCATGGACCTCATGCCTTATGTAAATTGGATATGTGAATATAAAGAATTACGGAAAAAATGCCACCGGAAAAATGCCACTGGAAAAAATGTCACCGGAAGAAATATTCAGAGCAAGAAAATGCTTCTGATGAAATTAATCTATATTACTGCCTTGTGTAATTTCTTTTAATGATATGAACTTTTTGTTGCTGTGCGTATGTTTTTTTAAAATGTGCGATTGTTGTTGTGCTTGTGTTTTGACTGCATTTAATCTTATTTGATTATGAGAGTTTGTGAGTGAATAATAGTACAGAATATGTATAGAATATGATAAAATTGATATAAAAAATGATATTAACTTTTTGTTGTACGTCTGTTTTTTTAAACTGTGCGATTGACTTGAACTGTGTTGTTGTGCTTGTGTTTTGACTGCATTTTATTCGATTTGATTATGAGAGTTTGCATAAAAATCACTTAGAATATGATAAAATTGATATAAAAAATTGTTTATTCAAAAATATGATGGGTGGCATTTTTTCCTATTTTTCACTTGGTGACATTTTTTTCCGGTTGCATTTTTCCTGTGGCATTATTTCCGAGTACCGAATATAAACTTTCAAAAGGGAGGGAGTTAGGGATGGTAGGACTACGGACGCAAAGTGAATGCAATAGCCATATTGAATGCAATATGATAATAAATGATCATATTATATTATTTACTACGTACATATGTATAAAATTATGTACTAGTCCGTAATATTTCGGAGCTTCTTCGTATATATAATGGAAATTTTAAAGTGCAAATAAATACACGGATTGATGACGCGTAAAATAAGATTTTCTGGAATATTTAAGAGAGATACATCAGCAGCAAGGTAATTATTGCGACGCCGACATAACGACACAATTATTGCGTTATAATACATTACAAGGTGCGGTTACGCGATAAATGTTGACGATTTTTTGCGTCACTTTACAAAAAGATCGTGTGTTTATCGCCCATATAACACAATTTTTATTTCTTCATTTCGTATCACTGTCCATGTAGGCCTACTTCCGTTATTCTAGAAGTGACACTCCAACAGTAATGTAGCATTAATCATGCTAATGAAATGATTTGTCACCAATTCATTTCACTAACTTTGTTTCAGAAGTAAATGACATACAAAGCTTACCTCTGTTTTGCACAAACACTGCAGATGAATAGTTTTTCATGTCCATCGGGCTTTGAGCAATTACTACACACATTGAACCGACATGCGTAACAAACACGTTTACGATTAAATAGTAATCCAAATGTAGTGCAACATCGTATGCAGCAGTTATGATTAAATTTGCTACTTGCGCTTAGTAATTTCCTTTTCTCATTTTCGGTGCTAAGTTCTTGTTCGGTGTCACTATAAAAAAGCCAATTTGTAACAATAATACAACAGGTTGTTATAATGCAGCCTTCTTTACTCAACTTACTCTCATAATTGTCAGCAACTTCATATTTTACCGGTATATTTAAAAATGGTGACAATAATACTAATAATAGGAACAATAATACTAACGTCAACAATAATCATAATTTTCATGCAAATAAAATAATTAATTTTCAAAAAAATGTTTATGTATCGATAGCAACTCTACTAGCTACTTTAGGGAGAAATAATTTTGTTGACTTCTCCCTAAACATAGCTGTCGTATCCTAGCAACTTCAACCAACGAATGTAATAATATTCCCAACTGAAATACACTGATACTTAAATGATATTAGAGGAATGAGATATCCCGTTATTAACGAGCAGTGTTATAAGCATTTATACGAATGAAGGTCTAGGTAACCTTTTAGAAGATTAAATACTAACGAATGAATAATAATGAATGAGCATTATTTCAGGAGAAGAGAAACGCATATTTCGTATCGTGAATCTATCCATGTTCATACGTAACCAACTATTATCCAAAAACACGTGACACAACAAACTTACAAACAATGTATTTTGTAAATACATATTCCATAATACAAAATTTTAATAGAACTATACGCCGATATAAAATAAGATTAGACGTTTATTCGTAGAGTTCATATCATGAGCCAATTGATGGTTCATTTTAATATCATTAGCGTATGATTAGATTAGCATTTATAAAAGATTGAACACGCGTACTCTCGTCTTTAGGGATATCGGATATTCGTATAAATCATATTTATATATAAAACAAAGGAGTGACATGTTGAAATAACTTACTCTAAACGTTTTTTCTCTCGTTCACGTACAGTGAAGTCTCTTTGAATGACTTCCAATATTTGCTCGCACTCTTCTTCCGATAGATGAGCTAAATCGAGTCTTCTGCCCATGATGTTAGCGAATTAATACGTCGTGAAATGAAATATTTCTAGAACATCAAAATACTGAAAGAAAAGCACCATAATCTGAATGATGATTGACGTTAATGTACCGTTCATGTAGGCTTACATGTAGTTATAAAAGAGATCGTTTGATGGTTCATGGACGCATGTATTATTCATAGAAAATGGTATGTCAATAACTAGCTAGACGACGCAGATATATTTCAAATACATGTATACTGAAACGAATCACAGAATGAAGAAACCAATCACAGAATGAAGAAAATATTTAGAATACGAAAATGACGTGAAATAACAAAAACTATTTCCGCAGTAAAACTCAGGAGCTCTACACGAGATGGAGAAAAAGTAATACCTGGTTGTATCTCGCAAATAGCTTTACAATCCTTTATATCCAGCGTTGGTGCGTAGAGAGAATGAGCTGCAGTGTGGGATCGTGATAGAAGAGGTGGTGAGTGCTGCTGCTAATATCTGTCACGAACAGTGCTGCGCTGACTAACGCAACATTACTATAATGAGCCAAATTACTGGCTGGGTTAACATCAACGTGTCATTTTATTCTCTAATTTACTAAATACATCTTCATCATAAAATATGCATAGAGACATAACTCCGAAATTGTAGCTACACAACCTTTTTTAAAGCTCTCTAATAACATTATAAGCTTACGGTATAGTGAGAGTGTATAGGCAAACATCATAGTTACACGTTACTGGCTTGAAATGTAAATATCACCTCAATCATATATATTTTACCTTTCACTAACGTATGTTTAATTCTATAATTAAATAACGATTTAAACAGGAACTATAAAGGAATTAAATATGTAAGAACTTTACGTTTTTATGAGGTTATGCCAGGTTTCTCATCGTTGTTCTGGGAGTTTGTATACATAAAAAACTTTTTTAATATGGAGGATGGTAGAATCAAAACTCCCTGATAAAACCACATAAGGGTGACATTTATTGGGAATAAGGCCCAAAGCCTTAAAAATGGAATTACATGTAGGTCGGTCCTAAGCCGTCGTGACACTAGTCACAGAAAACTAGGCAGATTTGCCGAATATCAGAAATACGCATACTTACCATAAAAACTACTGTTTACATCCATAAAGATGAACAACGCGCGTAAACCGCCCCACGTTTAACATCCATGAATTAAGTGGCTACTACCAACACACAATTATCACAAAATTATCACAAAAAAATAACATGGTATCATACGGGCTGGACGCATTATATCTGTAAGTCAACTGAATAGCGAACAGTTATGTATGCCAGTAAAACTAGTTATGTCTTAGCTGATAACGTTGTATATAATGTCAGCGTTGCGTTTATTGACATTGAATTTGACAATTGATGTGTGACGAAGAATAACGAACAACGACTTAATACCTAATTTCGAAAAGACAAAAATAAAGACGGATCAACGAACACTAACTGTTAAGTATGTGAGATAACTGTCGAACAAACTACTCATTGGATAGCCTTATTAACAAATCGACGTTCAGGTATAATACACATTTTTTTTTACCAATGGTTTTTGTGAACTCTACAATTATACATTATTGAGACAATTGAGCAGAAACGAATGCACGAACTCATAGAATATAATGATCAGTGCAAGCAAATGTAAACCGTCAAGCTGATTTACTTTTAAGTTGTGGCTTCATATGCTTTTCAGCGAAAATTCTCTGATGTAGTGAAAACATTTTATTGGGCTTCGAAGCATGGTTCTTCACGAAGTAACAAACACCATTGTTTTCTTCACCCATTCGGTACAAAAACTTTTCTATTTGCTTAAAAACATTTTCTTTTATATTTGCAATATCCTCTTCATTGTGTTAAACACAGGAAAATACAGGATATAAAAAAACGTCATAACAAGATGGCGGACGAAGGTTCCCATGTTCTCTAGGTCAAATAATATAAATGAGTATAATCGACCAGTTACTACATAATTAAATCTAATGTGGACTGTTTTGGTGAAACGTGTAGTTAGCAAAAATCAATGGGGACATTCAGTACTGAAGTGAAAGTTTCATGTGCGAAAATTTTTGCTATGGCATATCGAAATCAATCAAATTGTCTGACTCACTTATCTTAATTCTCAACAATATTTTTTAACATAATGGAAATTATAAACAATGTTATAATCCAATTATTGATTTCATATTGTAAAATATACTTGTACTTGTATTATTTTATCGAAAACATTCCCTATCTGTTTATGGATGGGACAATATGTTTCTTTGCAAAAATGTGCTTACAGCTAAAATTGCACTAGATAACATTTCTGAAGGTATGATGTCAAAATTGTCGGATGAGCCTCGATTAATGTATATACATGTATGTTTATGTATCTATTATGACAAGTAAATTCTCACAGAAAATTGGTTTTCCTCATCCGGGATACGAAACCGGAACCTCCGATTACATGTCGAATGCTCCACCGTTTGAGGTTATGAGGCACCCCTTCAACTGTGAGAATTTCATAGTATTATATTGTAGGAAGTAAAGTGATCAACAATGAGTTATTTTTGTCGCGTTTAAACCAGCGGGCAACCAATACCGGTTGCTCGCGCTAATCCGGCTCAATATGTATGTATATGTATATGTATATCAAGTTTAACGTCTACGACTATAACCCTAGTGGGTCTTGCTTGACGGGAAGGCCTTTGTATGCGTTATCCTCACATTTTTAGTATACCGCCAGCGGGATTCGAACCCGCTTGTCACCCAACCAGAGTCGGCCAAGCTTGACTTGACAGTTAAACTTGCACTCAAATCGGTGAGCTACTGAGACTATAATAATCGTCTACGATTATTGAATTGTCGATGTGTATCAATCTAAAGAATGTCGTGCGTTGTAATTTTTCGGTAAAACCATTATATTACCCTCGGCACCTCCCTGCCCTCAGCATGGATCTATATGTAATTAAATATTTTATGGTGCGACGATCGCGAACTTAAAATTTGGTGGTTTTTAAAATCCAGTGATGTTTCAGATTTTCAGATTAAGTATATTGCTCAACAAACATCTTGGCTTCGAGCACAAAAACAATATTACAAAACATACAGAATATAATATAATATAATATAATCCAAGATGGCAGAATTACATACATTAATTGCTGAAATCTTTAACCAGAATTTTTAACCATTTTTAATGAATAAAGCAAGTTTAGTAAGAACTTTTCCCCTTGAATTTAGAAGTTTCGGAAAATTTAATAATGTTTCAAGAATAACCTTCAGCACATTAATATATACGTATTTACAACTCAATAATTATCTTACCATCGTTCACATTCGAGACTCATTGTGTGTGTAATCACTAATGCGTATCGTAATGGTCTAATTGACTGTAAGCTCGCCTCAGCATAATGAAATTTTATGCATTTCTTGAAATATATCAAACAGCATATAAATTATGATAATACAGCACATTTTTGTTTTGTTGATGCCCGGTAGCTTTGACGGTCAGTGGCCGAAAACAACTCAGCCGTATTTTAAAAAATGCCTGATGTATTTACTTAACAGATATATATATATATATGACAAAGTGAACAGATCCAAAACTCACTAATTTTTTCAAACAAAACACGGCCTACACAGAATTCGAGAAGTAATCCAAGCTTTCAAGCTATCACGTTTCTGTTCTATGAACGTTTCTTCACCGATCAGATTTGGTTTTTATGGTTTCGTTGTCGGACAGATATGCAAGATGAAATCGCAAATTTGCAATCCGAAAAATCGTCGTGTCTCGAAGTGTTAGGAATCACAACTCTAACCAGAGACAAGAGTTGGCTCAATACAAAGTTTAATGAATTCCCCTTATTTGCAAACATGTAAAGTATATAGAAATATTAGTACCATACATGTGGCACAGTACACCAATAAAAGTTCAGTCATCTATTCAAAAATAGGGTTACTGGGGCTGAAGCGATATTTTCTGTGAAAACCAACTTCGACAACAGATTAGAGAACAGATTAGAGAAGGATGATTAGGAAATAATATTACAATACATTGATAAAGCATTATTTGATTATACCAATACCGAGTGGGTGTGCTCTTAGTCATCAAAAATGGTCCAAACATGGCTCAGATCGACTTGTATAGATAATGTCGATGGCATAATATTAATATAAATTCTAAGTTCAGTCTATAAATTATTTTTCGATCAAGATATATAAGTAACAACGACTGGCCATATAATAACTAAAATGATCAGCCACATGTCATTTCCCACATTCCTTTTTTTCAAGCGTCAAACTAATCCTTAAGATTAATTTTCGTGTTTCTTATTTCTGTAATCTATAGCTGTGGTAATTTCTAATATCAATACTAAATTGCCCTCAAACATAAACTAAGGATAAAATCAGTTATCATTTAAAAGGACTCCTGCATATACAAACAACAATAAAACGTATGACATATTGAATGAAGCATTCATTTAGATAACCATACAACATACAAGGCATAAAATGTCAATCCTTTAGTTTTTCCATATCTCACCACATAGCACATGTAATCCTGAATATCACAATGTTAGTATATTTACCCTTCCGCTAACGTTACTCATCACTTATTTAATTTAACATCAGCTTTTTTGGCTCTGTCTTGCTTGTCTGCTTCTAAGGCATCCCTCACTTTTTGCTTACTTTTCATTACTCTAACACGATTTTTAAAAACTTGGTTACGTGCAATTATGAAACCTCCAATTCCCATTACAGTGATGAATGTCCTAAATAAACAAAATTAAAAAAATAATTATATAATATTAAACCGATTTTCTTCTTCAAAATAAAGACAATTACAGGCGCTCAACTACAAATCATAAATGTAAATGTAGAGAATACATGTACAAAATTTACCATTATTATTATAACTAGTCAATAGTACCCGTGGGTGTGTTCGGAAACACAAACATTTGACCTTTGACCCCAACGACCTTGACCTTTCCAAAAATGAACCCCTCAAGAGTAATTCTGGGGTCAACCTGCATCCACCCGCCAAGTTTTGCGAAGATCGCTTCAAGGACGCCGGTACGTACATAATCATTCTACCCCCCCCCCCCAATTTTATTGGTCAAAACACATGGTATTACTAAGATTGTATATGTTTTTGAGGTCACAGATGTGTGAAGAACATAATTTTCGTTATGATATTTTTGTGTAAAACTTATCCACAAAGTACGTTCATCGTTTATTATAACCCCCTCCAAGAGGAGTACGTCACATTTTCATTACACCCCCCACCCCCCCCCCATACGCATTAGGTACGGAAATACTAAACCCCCCCTCCCCCCATTGACCAGTACGTACTTTATGTACGCTCCCTTAACAATAATATGATATAGTTCACCGTGGTAAATAAATAGTACCAGTACTACAGTATACATCTTTATCTCATAATTATGGTCTCATCTTTGCTAGAAATATACATGTACCGCTTTTACTGCCAAACGAGATATATGGGATTAATGTGTAATTTGGTGTTTTTCTATGCATCCTTAAATGTCTAATATGGTAAGAAACAGAAAGTTTTGAAACTAGTAGGGGTTGAAGCAATGAAATACGTATTTTAACGTCAGCAAACAAAATATTAGTTTATGGCAGTTATTTCACCTCCCCGGGCAGACCCAGTAAACCTTGCAACAATAAAGTAAATAAATTATAAAGCTGATTTATAAATTATACTAAAATTATTTTTTTGTTTTTCATCAGGGGTCATCCATTTATTACGTACGCATAAAATTCGGTTATCTTGACCCCTACCCTCTTGCTGAAAGCACATCAGGTTCGTCAATGTGTAATACATGCGTACAGTAAAAGGTGCCTTCCTCTGACCCCTACCCCTTGTGTACGTATTGACCACACCCCCTCCTAGCTATGTCGATGCCTCCATAATAAATGGATGACCCCCTCACCGTCTGTCCAGATTTTTACTCCCGTGTGAACATCTTTTATATTTTTTATTTTCCCAAAAGTTTTTTCGTAAGGCCACATAAAAAAAATTACATGTTTAGCATCTGGACACTTCAAATATTTAGGGTCGGGATGGAGGTTTTTTTAAAAAAATTATACAGGTTATCCACACCAGAGGAAGATGTGCCCAATGTTTCCCACTTTTCATCTCAGATGGCATACTGTTGATGTATTAAGGTTTAATTACAAATTTGCTTAAAAAGAACGGTTTATTCAAGTGTTAAACATTACAATATCCCATAAAACTGTCAAAAGATTAAAAAGAAAAGATGTCACATGATAGCGGAATAAAGAATTAAAAAATGCCAATTTTCTGACCATGGTTTTTCTTGAAACACATTGTGAGGCTGCTGTATCAGTTTGGTTATTTATTTTCTACCACGATGGGGGACTTTTCCTTCCCCTCTACATTCTTGTCACTGTCGGGCTTGGACCATAAAATGGCATCATTGGTACATGTGGTAATATACGTGCGAATATATTGCACGCTCAATTTAATGGTTTAAGTTTCGACGGATAGGGGCACTGAGATTGGGAATTTCATCTGTTATTGTTTGCAAGAGTAGAAAATGGACTATGGCATTTGAGGGCGTTTTTTTTCAAAATAAAAAAAATAAAATATTTGTGGTCGGGTGGATTTTACTAAACATGTAATTTTTTTAATGTGGCCTTATGTATTAAGGAAACCAATTAAAATGAATAGTAAAGACTAAAGTATGATCAGATGCCGGGTACGAGTTTACTAGGGTTAGGGTACGAGTTGACATGTATCTATTAAGTGCGGGATTTTATTATTGAACAATCAACCATTCCAATTCTACTCTATCGATTCTTTCAATCGAAACAGTAGAGCATTCAGATGATTTTAAAGAGATCCGTTCTATTTAAGAGCCAGAGCGATCTTTTCCATTAAAACAAACGAAATAATTCATCAATTCCAAGGCGATTCTATCAATTGAAACAATCAAATTAAATCTTCAATTCTAAGGCAATTCTATCAATTCTATAAATTGAAACAATCGAATTAAATCTTCAATTCTAAGGCGATTCTATCTATTGAAATAATCAAATTAAATCTTCACTAAGGAGATTCTATCAATTGAAACAATCGAAATTAAATCTTAAATTCTAAGGCGATTCTATATGTTCTCATAGCAAAATTTTTACAATGTTAACGGTTCACATAAACAAATTTTCAAAAAGGTCTCGATCGTTTCAATACTATCGATTCTACGGAACTTCAAACAACATGCCTTATAAAATCATCAGAGTTGAAAAAATAATTCTGCTATTAAAGGTTGGTTGGAGCAAACAGTCTACCGAATTGTTACGTGAAAATATGAATCGAGAAAGTTAGCTGACGAGTCAAAAGCCGTATTGGCCAAATAGACATTAATATACCGTTTAATTTTATGTATAGTATAGTACTGGTTGGTAACATATTATTATGTAAAAATAGTGAATTTGCTTGTTGTAATTGATCATTTCATACAACAAAATTCATAACGTATATAATTAGCGTAAAAGTAGTAATAATTAAGTAGTGATGTGTTCACTTGGCGGCTGGGCTTGCGTAGTTAGCGAGCTCTTTGATATACAGTCGACTTCCGTTATTACACGATCTGTTATTGCACGAAATCCGTTGTAACACGGTCAGCCTGTGGCTCCCGATTTTTTT
>JAYJLZ010199057.1:0-10100 GCA_036873915.1 Tubulanus ruber | reverse complement strand
TTTTTTTTTACTAAACCTTTCGGGCAGTACATTGTATATTTGTACGTGGGCCATTGACCAAACCGTACCCTAACCCTACCCTATCATCTCTGATTGGCTGAGTCCTCGGTCGTATACGGTTAAATATCCACTCTTTACTGAGTGGTTCAACGTCATTAACACGAACACTGCATGAAAAAAATTTGCGGGCCGCCCAAGGAGGGGTTTAAACCTCCAACCCCCCCCCGTAGATCCGCCCCTGCAACACAAACTGTTTGCTAAACGAGACGCATGTAATGAATGTAACTTTACTTTACTTCCTTTTCACCATCAGTTTTTTTTTCAGGACGAGATATGCATGTAAACGCTAGTGTATGCAGGTTCGAGACCTGACTCGTGAGGGTGGTGTTAAAATGCTCCCAACCATTGATATATAATATATAAATATTGACTGCAATGAGGGGCATGGTTTAAATTAAGGTGTTCTCGAAAACCAGACTATAGTCTGGTTTCGAGATCACCGCTGGCGTATACATGTAATTTGAACCTTGACCCGAATTAAAGCAGTCAATATTTGTTTTATATAACAAATATATAGATTGTTGTCATTTGAATTGGTTAAAAGCACAAATGTAGATGAAAGTGTTCCATAATACCAAAAATACATAACAAGTTATGTATTTTTGATAATAGTAATAAAGTACGTCTCATGTTTCAAATCGATGTGTTCAAACTGGTTGACGGTATATCCAGGGATGAAAAGTCACCTATTACCTTGACCTTAGTATTAATAAATAGCAAAAGTAAGTTAGGGTAAGGGTTAGGGTTAGGGTACGGTTAAATAAACACTGCCTAGTATTTACCAGTACTAACCGTACCCTAACCCTTACCCTAACTCACTTTTGCTATTTTTTAATACTAAGGTCAAGGTAAAAGGTGACTTTTCATCCCTGGATATACCGTCAACCGTTCAAACTGTTCAAAATCAAACAAAGCGGCCATTATTATTATTATTATTACGTCAATCGGAACTAAACTCGGGAAATCGGGTCGCGGATCGCTAAGACTCGTCAACCGTGTTGTGGTGTGACGTCATCAAAAAATGACTATTGCCCTGAAAAATGACTATAGCCCGGGGCATAATTTCGACCATGCCCCGGCAATGATGTCACCCTGAAATTGAAGGCATAGTCTTGATTATCCCCTCACTTTTAACCAATAAAAAGGCGTCTTTTTTTAAAAACCTTTTTTTTTTAAATATTTTATTTTGTATTTTTTGAACTGCTCTACTCTAAATTGTCAATGATTAAAGATAGATTGTCGTGCAAAAATAAGTGTTGTACATATTTCCACAGAATAATGATTACCAGATCTTTTTCACCACAGTACGCTTATTAATGTCTGGAAATATTGATTTATCGGTTTCATGGAGAAGATGCAATGCTGCATCCAGCGATAATTGAAATCAAACCATTTTTCTTATTATACATTCATATACTCACGCCTGTATAAAAATAGATAAATATATATTTAGTTCTAGTAGATGAATTTATGGTTTTAATTAACTTTTAATCATACAAATATTGCAAATATAATTATAAATGAGCAAGGGTTTTGAAAATTAAAATGTATTCTTGAGATAAAAATACATAATAATAATATATTTAGATATATGAAATTATTGATGAAAAGATGGCTAATGGTTTTCATGAGATGCGACACCAGTTTCGCAGTAATGATCCGACGGGTGAGGGAACCGTATCAAGGGAAGCCCTAATGCGCATAGTAACATCCGTATGCGGCTATATATCCATTGATCAGTTTAATAGCTTTTTAAAACGGTACGTTATTTACGTAACTTCTTTTTATCATTCTCAAGCTCGATGTTGTATAATTCTTCTATGTTTTATATTATAATTTTTCTTGTGTTATTATGTTCGTATATATCGACATTGCAGATTATAATTATTGAATCTAATGCTGCAACGTTGCTACTTATCTTATTTAACCATGAAATTTTTGCCATTCTCTGCTGATAGCATTGGACAAGATGACATAAAAGATTTTTCATTTGAAAACTTTTCATCCCTTTTTGATTTCGAGAACAAACAGGTATAAATGTTTTCCAAATCTCTACGGCATATCAACGTCTACCCAGTAATTTTGCAGTAAATGATCATTTAAATATTTCAATCACCTTATAAGTCATTTTATTACTCCAAGATCAAACCGTTAACTGAATTAATTAACGACATTTTGAACTATTTAGAAGAACAAACCCCCAGAATGGATTTTTCCTGTACAGAAAAAAGATGTTACAACCACTGAAAATCTATACCCTGAAATGCATTTACGCCTTCAAGGCACTCCAAGAGGCCCTTTAATTTCCGCAGGATTTGCATCTCAAATATTGAAAGAAAAGGCTAGGAATGGGTAAGTATCATCTATGAGGTGTACACTAAAACTGAAATTGATGATCCGAGTTTTTGGTGGAATAATTAGGCTTACCGGTACAGGTTTTATTATAATGTACAATTACGTCATTTTATATACAACGCACCTCAAACGATAGAAAATACTCTTCACAATACAGTACATAGATTATGCCATTGTATTTATGTGTTAATTAATCTTTAGGGAACTTAATGTGAAGGAATTGTTTCCTTCAAAATGCCTTCTATCTGGGGGTCGAATTGTACCACCACAACTCCAAGACGCATGTAAGACTGTTGGTATACATTTGACTCTGGAAGAGCAAGAAAAACTGTGGGGAAGGTATATTTCTGCCTGGAAACATCATCATTATTTTCGTTTACATTAATAAAAATGCTCATATCAAATCATCATAAATTTTCAACTTGCCATTCAAATTTTCAAGTGGCTCTTAAATATTGTCATGTTTAGTTATTTTTTTCAGCTCGCTGAGAGTATTTTTTTCGTCTTTTAGGTATGATCTGTTAGATATTGGTGCTATAAAAACGCGGTTTTTTTTTCACTTGCTTGGATTAGACCCAAAGGGTAGACCGAAGAAACTAAATACCACTTTAAGAGCCGTCACAAGCATACCATCAATTAAGAAACAAAGAACATTTGTTGCTCCAGCATTACGTACAGCTGAAATCTATGATGTGGAACCATTGTCAAAAGCAGATGTAGGATATCTAAAGGCTGTAATTGATCGTTACCATATTTAATAATGATCTAAATTTCCGATCTTTAATAATGACTATAAAAATTCTCGATAATTCAGGCAATATCATGTGCGGCGTATAGAAATGTTGCTGCGGAATGAAATTTTTTTTTTTTGAAATTGTAAAAGGTGTACGTGTATTTGTGGTTATTTTACAGCATATTACTACAGAGAAAACTCTGGTCTCAGAATCTTATCACGAAAGTAGTTTGGATAACGCACCTGTTGAGACTGAGAAAAACACAAATCAAACGGGACAGAAAAAGAAGAGGGATTTTTTAAAGGGAATTCCAAAACTTACCGATGTGGTTGATATGTTGCATTATAAGGTAAAAAAGGAAAATTACAGGGAAATAATACAAATTTTTAAGGCATAAATCAATTCAAAAATTCTAATTTTATTGCATTTAATTGTCATAATTTTGTTATTTTTCCAGCTTGAAGAGGGTTATAATTCAATGATGAAGACTTTTGAATATTTCGATGTACTGAGTGAAGGTCTTGTTCCCCGAATCGACTTCAGACGAGTGCTTCAAGAGTTTGGTCTTCCCATATCTGCCACCGACCTTGAGACATTCCTTGCTAGGTTAGAACTGAGCAGTGTGTCCAAATTTAAAGTTTAGAGTAATTTTTTCAACACAATTGGCAGTTGAAAGCTTAGAATTTTAGTTTTCACAATGATGCAAAATCTCCATTTGCGCATGTCACATACTTTTTTCTTCTTTACTTTTTAGACTAGGAATAAGGGCAATTCAGGGCCTTGTGAACTACAAAGTTTTCCTTAACCGCTTTCAGAATCGATCAGAAACAAGTATTCTTAATAGGGTTGTTGGGAGCGCCCTGTAAGTTTGCTTTTATTTTTAAAAAAACCTAAGATTTTAAATAATACAAAATTGATCTGTTAGTTTTAATTATCAAATTGCTCTTTTAGTGGTAGGCCTATTTATTGATAAAATCAAGTCATACAATATTAACATAGGAGTATATAATTTTAGTTTCCAGCAAGACAAAAAGGCAGAAACATTTGTGACTCTGTCACCTGACATCTTGGAAACCCGTCTGATCGAATTTTTTCATGGTGACTTTTTGAAACTTTTGGGAATATTCAAGTGCGTATATAATACACAAGCCAAAGCTATAATCTTTGTGTCGCTGAAATCCTTCAAATTAAACATTTTTCAATTGAACCTTCAAACTTATTTAACTTTAATTTGTCAATGCTTCACGATTTATTAAAAGGAAATACGATAACTATGGCATCAATATGATTGGTAAAAAAGAATTTAAGAACACAATCAACAAAATACTTAATATAAATATGACGGATGACCAGTGCCAAAAGTTGGAAAAAAGTGTTTGTCCTGATAGTGATGGTCTTATAAACTATGGTCAGTTTATGGAAACTCTTTCTGGAACGTGAGTAAAACGGACCGGAAGTTTTATATTTTAGAAAATATTTACCGGTACCGATTGAATTTGTTAGTTTACAAAAAGTGTATACAATAACAAAATTAAGCTGTCTCTCAAGCTAACTATGTTCTTAACATATTTTAGACCGGGTAAATGGAACAGCCAGCTCAACCATGGATTGCCAATGCCAAAAATAAATTCATTCAGCTCACCGCCCCAACTTGAACGTCTAAAGAAAAAAATGGTGAACGAGATGATGATAAAACACGAAATGAAAAACACTGTCACATCAGATGTTGACGAAATAAACAAATCTCAGGAATTTAACTTGCCAGTCGAAATCGACTATAAAAACGAGGGGCAAAATATGGCGGAGAGCGGAAGTATACCACAAGGGAAAATGCTAGAAAAAGGCGTCGAAGCCAATTTTGAAATCACCCCTAAACATATGGCAGTTTTGAATGCTGGGAGGAAAATCTCAGAGAAAGAGGCCGTTAGTTTTGGGGAAACTCATAACGATGAACTCGGCACTAAAAAGAAGAGAAGTTTGGAAGCACTAACTCAGATATTGAAAGATCTGTTCAAAAATCGTTTTCATAGTGTTGATAAGGTTTGTTCTTGGTCAACATCAGGGCGTCACCAGGATTTTCGTAGTGAGGGGCGAATTTTGAATATACGGAACTATATGTTTTAGTAAATAGACGACATTGACGTCGCAGCCGTAAAATCGCGAGCGCTGATTTCCGATACATAAATAAATGACTAAAAATGTGCATTTTTGTAACAATATCATAGTTGATTTAGTGCCATACCCGATTTTTTGTCACCTAACGCAAATCGAATAGGACTATTCACAGAATAATGTTTAAATAAAGTCGCGCAAGACCCTTAAGGGTTAACTCGCGTAACATACTGGTTACTGGTCACGCGCACGGTCTACTCTATAACCATCCGCGCGAATGTGACCCTATATCATAACGAAACCAGCACTAGCTTGCTACTTGCCATGGACTGTTTCGAAGTATTAGTGTGCCGTAATATTCTGGATTCCGACGGAATACAATTTATTTATGCATGCAATATCTTATTCAATGCATTGATTAAAAACTACTGCAATGAATTATTTTTAATGTATATTTAGCGGAACTAAATTTTAAAAAGGGGTCGTTCGCACCTATCGCCCCCCCCCCCGGCTGGTGACGCCCCTGAACATAAAAGATGTAGGCTTTACAAAAAGTCAATATTTAAAAATAAAAGCTGTTTAGCATTGTTATAAGTCTTCATTGTTTTATATGCGTATTAAAAACTTTTATGATGTTTTAGGCATTCAAGGCTCTCGATAGGAAACATACTTCAAGACTAGACAAAATAATGTTTGGTCGACTACTGCAAGAGTAAGTAAGACAATTGGAAATCGGATTGCAAATTAAATAGAATATCCAATCGTTTGACCGTTCATCAAAATCCCCTTTTTATATTGTATTTTCCACAGATGTCAAGTACCGTTTACGCATAATGAGCTTGATTTGGTGTGGCAGTCTTTACGTTTAGCTCCAGATGGCATGTTTGGCTACAGTCAATTAATTTTTCATTTCATGACATATATTTACCAGCACGCTCCGCCTCAAATACGCAATAAATTACCAATGGGTTGGTAAAATAATAAAAATATTAATTATCTTTTATTAAATGTTTACCTCGTTGTTGTACAAGATGTACGCGTTAGAAAGTCAGTGTGATGTGTTTTCCATAATGTTGTTCTTGTACTTATTCCTATTCCAACATGAAACATATAATAAATGTATATCCTTATATTATAGAGAGCACCAAGCCAGTTATAGAAGAGTTGAGGAAGTCTAAAATCATAAATAAAACTCCACGGTTGACCGATCGCTCTCATACGTCGATAAACAAACCTAAATTGCTCCACAACCTGCGTAGGACTTTGTCTGCATTCCCGTCTCACTTATATACTCGGCAATTAAGCGACCCATTCCTTGAAAAAATAAAATTCCAGGTAGGCATCTCAATTTCGAAAACTACATAGATATCAATAGAAAACATAGTTTTCATTGGAAAATAATTTTTTGTAATGTGTATAGGTACTGCAAAGTTGGGAACCACTGAAAGCAGCTCTGAAACTTTTAGATTCTGACGGCTTTGCCACTGTTAAATCAAGTGATATGAAGGTAAGGAAATTATCACATTGAAACAGCGTCAATTATAATCAGTAAAGTAGATTTTGTCGGATATACGAACCGTTTCTCCTCTAAATTAACAAAAATGATGATAATACTTTTTTCGTTAAACCAGGGAATTGGCAATTCCCTGGTTAAAGCAATAATAATGACGTTATTAATTATAGGAATTGTTAGCCTTATTGGAATTCCAATTGTCAGACAGTGAAGGCCAGGAACTGTGCGCAAAATATGATCTTGATCGCAACGGAAGGTAACATATTTATTTACGAAGACTAATTTTTAATTATCATTTACGCTTTATTTCAAAAGTTTATTTTATTCTCGAAATTAAATATGGTCTCAATCGTGTTTTGTTCAATTTAACCGTCGCAGGTTTCATTACATGCCATTCATGCGGAGCTTTACGATATACCCTATCACAAAGTCTGGGCTTGTGCCAACAGTTTATAACAAGATGTCGCATAAACTTCAAAAAAAGGTATATATATAAATATGTCTTGCTTTTGGATAAAGATCTGTGAAAGAGTATATAATATTCTTGCTGGAGTTAATGCAATAAGTTGACTCGAATTAAATCTAGTTGGCTGTACAGTACTCACTTACTATTAATAGGCGATCCGTCCATGTATTTTCTCGAAAGGCCTATTTTTAATAACTTGGATGACGGATCCGCCGATGGAAATTCCGCAAAAACGAAACTTTTTTGGCCCTCTCCGATATGAAATGAATAAGAGAAACAAATTTTAAAAAATCCTGCCGTTAGGCTAAAAAGATTAGATGTCTTGTTTCTCATCCCTATACTGAGCCCAGAGATGGGGAGGTCACCCTCCATTTTATTTTATTTTTAAAATAAAAAGATTAAATAAAATTGTTTAGTGGTTTTTCAAAATGTGACCAGGGAGGTCCTTTTTATTTTTATTTTTTAAGTTAAATGTGCTAAAGATTTTCTAAACAAGACCAGGGATTCTCTTTTTAAAATTTATTTTCATTTTGAAAATCTTTTTCACATGTTTTTATTGTCTCTTCTATATCCATACAACAGTCAAACCTGCTTAATTCATATAATGTAGTTCTTAATTTTAGTCTTGCCTATTATTTAATCAATTTATAGTATCCCAATTTACACTGTTGAGGGACACCACCATCAATCAACATATCTGAAATCTGGATTTCATATGTGTCTGGAGTCCTATATGTTCATAAAATTTGTAACTTCAAAAACTGAATTAAATATAAATTGTACTATTTTGCTTTTTAATAAAATTTAATGCAAGGTTGACTTTACATAAAAACAATATCGGAACCATCTTTAAAAATATTTTTCGATTTTATTTTTTACCGGATTTTGCCGTTTTTAAATTGACACGCACGGGTTTTATTTTTCATGAGAAACAAGACATCTAATTGGTGTGGCCTTATATCCTGGCTATACATTCATGTATGTTTGTATAGCAAAAAAATATTAGGTTCCGTTAATAGATATCGGGATTCTGCTGGCTCTGGCACCAACACTTTTTCCCGCCGCTGATGAAATTACTTCAGTTAAAAATCCGTCATCCAAGTTATTTAAAAAAGGCCTTATGTGTAGGCTACGTATGTTATACATTTAGCGCTGTGTGTAGCTGTACATTGATTTTACTATTTTCACAGATAATCTTCAATTCTTTACGTTAATTACTTGGGATTTCTATGATCTAAGGCTGTTTTATAATATTTCGAATTTGTTTTCTCAGCAAATATCAGGACATCATATCACAGTCTTCGAGGTTGTTGGTAAAATTAGGGAGAAGGTATCTCTTTATCCGCTCTATATAATTATTAGCTTCTCCCAATCATTATTAGTAGAACGTAGTCGTATCATCGTAACTTTTGTTCAGGTTCCGATCTCTTCTGACTGTTTCCAACATAGTCCAGCTTTTTGTAATTGACTCTCGTATACGGTATTAGATTAATTTCATACATACTTTTGATTTTAACATGGAAATTACAATGTATTAAAGCAATATTACATGAAAAGCCGGACTTTGTGACTTTAAAAAGTACCTTCATAATCTTAAAACCGATTATTTCCGTCTTAAAGTTTTATTTTATTCATCCTGCATGTGCATGTGATATTATTCATTTATATAAGATCACAATATAAAGTACATTTTTTATTCATTACATTTTCCACGCTAGTCATTTAATATTTCACTTAAATGTATAACATATATTTAAATTGTATATACATAAAGGAAAACTATTTCGATTTCACATTAAAAATCTGTCTTCGAAATTCTGTTATATTTCTATTTTTGTAGATACAGTAGCATTATTACCTGGTTTGTAAAAATAAAAAATAAAAACTTATGGAAATAAAGGACATCAAAATATGATCGTCTGCCATTAAAAATTATTAAGAATGTCTATTTACCTTTTTATGGCTACTTCACGATTTCTTATTTCTTATAGTTAATCAAAGAATGGAAGAATTTGCGCCGTGCATTTAAGAAGATGGATTCCAACAGTGACGGTTATCTGGAAGCGCATGATTTCAGAAAAGTCCTTGCTTCCTGTTCTATAGATGTGACGTCAGACGATCTGTATGCATTACAGTCAGAATTCGATACTAATATGGACGGACGTATTTCTTACGATGAATTTCTCGCGCAGGTTTTATCAGTGTCTTAGGGTAACCCGTTTAGCTGCGAAACTAATAGAACACACACATACACGCTGTGTATGAATCATCATCACACTTATTTTAGATATAATACAACTTAATTTTCCTTTTTTAATTTCAAATTTCCTTTATAATATATTGAACATTATAATTTTAGAGGAAATATGCAAGTTTGTTTTATCTACATGTATTTTCTGGCACATTAGTACGACAGTAGTTATATAGTCAAGCTGGTTGTGTAAAATAATGCTAATGTTTAGATTATATTAAAATTATAAAAATTAATTTTGATGGAATGACGGTTATAAATACGATATTTTTAATAAATAAATATTTAGTTTTAATATTTACTAACGAGGTTTTTAGTTTGGATGACGGTTATAAGGAAAGTTCCTATGTAAGCAATTTATAAAGAACAATCAATTAAGAATAAAAATGTAAGCAAAAGGATAAAATGAGTGAAGATTTTTTTATATTGGTTAGAAGTCCTTAAAGGGATACAATCAGGTATTCCCGGCGATTTTCGTTGCCGCAAGTAAACATTGTTTTTTTGTACAGTCAGCCAATCAGCGTGCTTGTAGTAAGGAATGTACTTCAACACATTCCTATCTCCAATGTCTCAACGATTAAGATATCGCACGTCTCCAAGATTAAAATA
>JAYJLZ010198946.1:0-10103 GCA_036873915.1 Tubulanus ruber | reverse complement strand
TTAGCTTAGAATATGGTTATTAAATTAGATTAGGGAGATATCCAATGGAAATATGTATCAAAGTTAAAATCATAAAATTTTGGGGCAAGCTTTTACTTTGCATGGATAATCTTTCCAGTAAAATGTATCGCATGATGTATTATATGTATATGGAAAAGGGGCATGAAACAAAATGGCTACGCATGTCCAAAATATTCTTGAGTTTTGTTGTCTTGGCGACTGGCATCATCAATCATGTCACAACCTAAAAGCAATAGGCGCATTATTTAAACGCCGTTTGCAAGATCAATATACACAGATCTGGCATACCGAAACATGGAACTTATCCAAGACCATCATATAGGTGTATTAAACCAAATTTTCATCTGAGAACCACAGATTACCGATTGAATTGGGAAGATATCAGGGAACCCCGAGGGAGGATCGATTTTGTAATAAATGTGACTGTGACATGATTGGTGATGAATATCATTTTATACTACAGTGTACTTTTTATAAAGATCTAAGATCCCAATACATTCCTAGTAAGTACTGGAGACGGCCTAGTATGCTAAAAATGCAACAGTTGTTTGAGTCAAATAATAGAAAAACTATCTTAAACCTTTGTTAATTTATAAAGCTTGGATTGTAACTCCTTGCTAACTGTCCTAACATGTTTACTTTATAAATATTATAATGTGCTTATGCAAAAAAATATTTTGTAGAGCAATAAAATGAAATGAAATGAAATGTACAACATTGGATCACCCATGACATTGTTAACATCGCCGCGCAAGTTAGTAAGGTGTGCCGTGAAGCGGTAGTGTAGGCGGAGTACGGAATTCCCACGTTTATTTTTGAAATTTAAGCTTGCGGGATTTTCCATTGTCCAGATTTTATTAAATCGAAAAATCGAAATAAGCTCATTCCAGCATCTATTTAGCTTTTTTCAGCTAATTTGGGTCATTTTTGGATTTTTGCGGACCGCCCGTGCAAAGGTTTTTTTGGTTTCGATTTTCGAGCACTGAAACTAAAGTAATATACCAAAGCGCTTGGTGTCATTGAAAGCTTATCTTACAAGGTTTCCATTATCATCGATATTATATCTATTATAATAGTACTGTAGGGTGTTTTTTTGTTACGCGCATCACGCTGTGTGTGGTGAACCGCTTTTGTTGAAATATTAGCTGTGCAAAGTCAATATTAAAAGTTTGTGGGGCGTTTATGAAAGAGGATAACGAGGGGTTATCATCCTGTAATGCCCGGTGTTTGCGAATACTTTCCTGATCAGTTGATAGATGGCGAAGCCTGCTACCCGCTCTGCTACTGGCTGCACATTGTCGGTAGAAACAGTTTGTGTTGTATTGTGTTTTATTGTTCGCGGGATTGTTCTTTTCTGCGTGTCAAAGTTTAAGGGCGACGGAACCATTTTCGTATCAAACTTTTTTTTGATATACCAATATAAATTTTTCATATTTTTGTAACACTTACGATAGTCTGGTTTGTGTCCTTTTCAGTGTGTGCCAACCTATTGTTTTAACAGTTGTAATCATTACAACAATGTCGGAAATCTCGGAAAACCTGTCATCTCCTAGCATCTAATTTTCAACATTTTATGGGGGTGGACTACGGCGCTCGCAAAGCCGTCATTTTCAGGGGATCATCACGATATATCAGTTCCAATGGCCGCGGCAGGTCAAAATAGCTTCCGTCGCTCTTGAGTATGATGTCTAACAAAACCTAACAAAGCCATTATGACTTTATTTATGATGATATGTGTTTCGTTCAGACAGGGAGGTTCAGACTATAGATTTTTTGAAGTCTGAACACAAAAATCGTACATAGATTTGTCCGACTTGCAGTCGAATGAATGGAACCGGTTCTATTCTGCATGCGCGGATCCACAGTACCGGCATATTCCACTGTATTCCGGATTAGGCTGTGTCACACGTGTGTAAAATTGTTCATTACACTTGCTTTTTGTTAACCCTTTCAATTGTGATTCAACACATCATTCACATTCCTTATCTCAGTACGACGTACATCTAGTACTCTTGCACTATAAAACTTTTGACTTTTATCTCGACATAAAATCATTTTATAAATTATAAATATTTTTCAGAGGAGGCGGCCATCTTTTATGTTGACTTTTATCTCGACATAAAATCATTTATGAATTATAAACATTTTTGAGAGGAGGCGGCCATTTTATGTTGACTTTTATCTCGTGATATTCAAGATAGGAATGTTTATATGTAGGTTTTGTGAATAGATCCGTTTCTAATTTACCATTTTCTACCGTAATAGTAACGTCAAGAAAGTCAACTTTTACTTCAGACCAAGACGCTGTGAATTTTATGGTTGTAGGACAAAAAGTCACAGGACATAATTAAGTCTCAGACAAAAAAGTCACAGAACAAAATGTCACAGGACAAATAGTCACAGCATTAAAATATGTGAGAAAAAGATTCCAAAATAAAACATGGATTTCAATTGATAAGTCGTTCATATACTAAACAAGATAATCATGATTCATTTACCTGTTTTTTTGGTTTTTTTACATTTATAAATCAATTTTATTTTTGTCCTTGAAAATATAAAAACAGAAATTGCCAGCGTTCCCGAAGGAACATTATTGGCAATTTTACAAAATTGTACATTGACAATTAACAAAAAATAAAATATAAAGAGTACAATGTCATGACATTTACACATACATACGTACTCATACGAATACTGAGGGTACTAAAAGTTATTATAAAATTAATTTACAAATTTGGCGACGTTGTGAATCATTCTGGTATTTGTGGCTAGATCAAATTTTGTCAAATCGCCAGAGGAGGAACGTACATTTTTCAACAGCATTTATTTTACGGAAATGACAAAGCATATCTGGTAAAAATTACCGGTAAAAGAGAAAAGTCAATCAATATTTTAGAAGAAACTTTTTTATTAAACATTTTACCCAGAAAATTTAACACTGGAGACATTTTATGCATAAATAAATAACACCATACGACGCGCAAAGTATTGGATTCAGGTTTGCACTGTGAAAATGATTGAAAAGAAATGAAACAAATGTGTAGACGGAATAGATTGTATATATAGTGTGTCGGGCAGACAGAGACATGATTTTTTACTTTTTTCTTTGTAAATGGCGCGGTGAATGAAACTAGCGAGCAGATCAAAACACATCATACGTTACAAAATAGCCCAGATTAATCATAGTAAGATGAGATTGATGCATCTGAGAGTAAAATATAAAATCGCATAAGTACAGGAAAAGTGCATATATGTCGTGATTATTTTTAAAAAAAATTTAAAGATGTATCTACATAACCAAAAATCTAACTTTTCTATATTTTTATTTTACTTCGTGGAGTTTTCTGAATCAGGCTAAAGGAAATGTTATTGGATGATTGACATCATTTTGGAAACAAAACATTCTTTAGTGAAAAATATCTAACAAAATCGTTCCCTTTTCGGCCATTGTGCTGTACAAGTCAAGCGGTGCCTCGAGATCGAGGGATGGCGGTTCACGACTACCGTAACGCGGGAAAAGACGGGCCTTACTTGGCACCACTACGGACTGGAGATTTTGATAAATTTATACACGGGAAGCCTTTATGTAGACCATCTCCTGGGTCCTATCAGATACCAAAGGACGTGGTTCTGGTACCAGGAGGCCTAAGGACCATGTGCCTACACCTGGATCCGCCATCTTGTATAACAATTACATGTGCGCTTGGATATGTGTATATCGAGAGGTTCCTACTTCGGTTTTTAAGTGGTGATCCAGTTTAGAAAAGTTTCGTTGTACAATTTCGATTTGCAAAAACAACCGTTTGCGATCACGTCCAGAAAATGTAGTTTACATTTTTCCTCGAGTTTTCATGAAACATGCAGTAAATGCATTTATTCAGTAAAAAACCACTATTAAAATATTATATTAGTTCCCTTGAAGAGACCTGCAATGTCACGGAGCACCCGTGCCTATTTTGGAGATTCAAACAAGTCATAAAAACCAAAAAGACTAGCGTGTTGCTGTGATATAAAGAGTCTTACCTTTATTATAATCTTCTATAAGTGAAGTCGAAACTCCTTGTGAACATGTATCTATAAAGAAATAAAATCTGGTTCTGTGCCCCAATGGCGTCATTCAAAACCTGTTTAAAAAATACACGTTCACATATAAACAATCAATCGTGTTTTCATGTCTACAGGAGGCTAGTAGTAAATCCTAATTTAAATGCGACGGGCAGGTACGTTACGGTCGTTATAATATTCAAAAAAAATTGACCAACTATTTTGAATATTCGAGAATCTACGCTTCACATCCGGTAGTAAATAAGGAGTAGCCGTGTAAATAGCAGCGAGGGGCGTAGCATATTTTGTCGCACCAATAATGTGTTGTGACAAAAAATTAAAAAAAAAATTAAAAATACTATTGTTGTTGTTAAAGTCGTATAGGGGACTATGGGGAGGAGTTCACATGTAATGGAGCCCAAGCTGCCACGAAAAAGAAATCAATGAACATGACAGGAATTCTAGTTCGAAGATGTAAATGCCTTGCTTCGCGCCGAATATTTTAAGGCCATCGATACTGCGTATTATCACGGTTCGATCAGCCTGGCTACAAGATGTATGCAAAGTTAGAAGCCCTTTTACTTTCGGCCGCCTCTGGCAAAGCATGCGACGAATCGAGACGATTAAGGCTGTGGTCGATTTTTTATGGGGATAGCAGTCCTGAGGAGAATTTGATCTTAATTCTCTTAAGGTTCCAGGTTCTGCTGGCTTTCTCCGGGAGGTCTTTACTGGTTAAGATATAGATATATTCGTATAACCTCTAAATAAGTTCAGCAACGCTGATGAAAGAAGATTCTTCTCGGAGATCGTGGTGACATACCAACTTCTGATCACGATGCCAGTCACACTAACAAGAGCGACCCAATCATCTAATGCATTATGCTCCTCCTGTACACAGTGACTTGACGGACAAACTGGAACCAAATAAAATTTCACAGGAATTTATAGAGTCACATGGCAATCGGGCTAATTATTTTAATTAAGTCAACTCAGCTGTATAACACATCTTTTATCCGAAAATAAAGGATGGTATATATTTTATAGACATTTTCAGTGATTTTATTTAGTGTTAGCAATATTATTAAAGCAAATCTCTAAGGAATATTCACTTTTTAATTCACTTATCACAGCCCATGGATATTTTATTTGCATACCCTATCACCTTGGAAAACGCATTTTTTATGGTTCATTTTGTAAACAAAATTACTGTCGAGGGGGACACCCCCACGCGCTCCCCCAATCTATTTTAATACGGTACATAACATAGGATTCGAACATCATCGCGTTTACTGCCTTCACACGATGCGAATAATCGTTACCCCAAGTAGGTCACAGCGCTCTGTTCTCGGCACAATCACGGGTTGTTAAACGCTCATTATTTATAAACGAGAATCGGGTGTTTCCCTTGATTATTGCCGCGTTAAACTGTAAAACGAAAAGATAACTATGGGTCTTGGAAGCTGTTACACCTGCGTCAAGTATTTGATGTTTGCATTTAATTTCCTATTTTGGGTAAGTTTTGCAACAAAAATGTCAAAACCTCCGCCGCCGTACACGGTACAACTTTTTTTTCAGTTAAATTAATTAATACTAGATTATTAATTAGCCTCTACTAGAGCTAAGCTAGCCGCTAGGTTAGGTAGGTAGTATACTATAATACACCCTTGCCGTGACCTAGACTCACCTACTAGGCCTATATAATTTTATTATAATAGCCTAATAAATTTAAAACTAACTCACTGATTTATGATTTATCATGTTTGGTTTGGAAAGATCGAAGACATCGATCGTCACATTGTGAGTGGTACTGCACTGCCACTGGTATGGTTACATATTGCTTGGAATAATAACAGCGTAGCTGTTATTATTCCAAGCATATTGGTAGGCCTTAAAAAATATTGAAACTTTTTGAATTGATAACAGTAAACCATGCCTGAACAGTAACAAAGTTAACTAACAAAAGTCGGATAAACGGACAAGTCGGACAAATAATCCGGTTGTTTTTTCATTTTCAATACGGGCTTTACACGGATTTTAGTTTTTCTACTGGCCGTAAGGATCTCTACTGTCGGGTAACCAACTTGACTTCTGGTCGGTATGTGCATTGAGATAGGATGCCAGACAATTATGCATGTAATTAGTTATATTTGTTATACATACAGATGCACTGTAGACTATAAGTACGCTCTGAGCATGTGCCTTAAAATCTGCTTTTTTACTAGTCTGATTCGGTCGTTTTTAGCTGATCCGAAATGATCCAAATTAGGCACGGTTTACTGTATTATTATGTTAACAATAGATAGTCAATACTTACGTATATTGTATAGCTATATAGGGGCCTAAATACATAAATATAACAATTTTGAAATTTATTAAGACTGATGACAATACATCATGACGATTGTTAATCCTGCATGCAGTTTGCATGGATAAAAATAATCTTTTCAATCGATTCATTGTGATTGTCTTCATGACGAAATTGAATTCCCTTTTGTTTGGTGTTTTGTTATCTAAATCGCTGTCATTTTTCTTGATATTTTTTTAATTAAATAAATGCAGAACTGACAGAGACTCTGCTTTTGGGCTTATCATTAATAATGGGGATATTATTGGTATTAACGAAATGTGGTATCCATTGATAGAAAATAATGTATAACATAGTCAAATTTGATACATGTAATAGTATTTTTATGATATTTTCCCCCCTACTTTTTCCCCCTATTTTGAGTACTTTATTACGGTTTATAGTCTTGTCGATTATTATGAATCTTTCCACATAATTATTTCCTAAAGATCCATAGTAACTTAAAATATGGAGAAATGCCTGCAGTCATAAGGAATCATCATGGATAACTTCCCTATATTCAACACTCTATTGTAAACATTTGAGAAAGTTATTTTTGGTATATTTGGAAGCTGTCGCTTTTGTTGGCTATAAATTCAGAAGAGTCATAAGATTTTCCAAAGCATATCATTCATGTACAACACCAAGAATATTAATGAGATTGATTGACATCTTACATCTGAAAAAGGCAGGGCGGCCAGTCACAGACAAAGGGCACTTCAAATAATTTGACAAACATCAATTTCTGATATGAAGGATGGAAAAGTGCGCAAAAAATAATGTTTATAAAAGGACAGTCCGAAAAATGCCACTTTCAAAAAGACAGAGCAAGGCGGTTAAACTTTGTTTTTTTTTAGATTTTCGGCTTGGGATATCACTGGAAATCACACAATGTTCGTTAATGATCCTACATGCCCCCGTTAATCTCAAATAGTTCACTAGTGATTAATATCATTGACTTTGAACTCCCGCTGAGAACGTGATAAACGTCACGGCTGTGATTCCAGTTTTATTGGGAATTCCCCAGTTCTTTGTCGTGACACGTATGGGGCAAACCACACATTGTAGAATACATAGTCATAGGATATTGATAATTGCTCACAAAATTCCTTTATAAAAATTAAGGATTGATGACTTTCAGTTGCCCCAAACATGACATATAACAGAGATTATATTGTCTTAGTCACTGGTGAAAATACTGGATATCAACGGGCGCATATTGCACTGTAGGACCACTGTAACATCCAATAAATAAACTATTGTCCACGCATTATCTTTTATTTATGAATTACGACAATGAGGTTAATTTGTATGTATTTTGAATCCGATATTATATAAAACTGTAAAGTATTGATCCTGCATTTCTCAAATACAACAGGATATTCACAATCAAGGTATTTGGCATTTACAAGTTCGTGAGGAATGTCTTAGTTCATATTTCATGCCAAAGACATTCATGATTCATAATTACCGTTACAGTCGTTATTTCAACCTTTCTTTAAGTATTCCCTTTTGTATTTCAATCTGCAACTGATTTTACAGACTTAGGATTTTAAAATTGTCATGCGAGTGAATTTACTTTCTGCGCGGTGCTTAAATTGAATTCATATTATTTGGGTAATACGAGATTGTTTTGTACTTTTTATAAGGTTATTTCCAGCCTATAAATAATCTCTACATCCATAATTTGCCAACTCGTGAATTTTCAGGTGTTCATTTTGAATGCGTTATAATCGTCCATATTTTTAAAAATACTGTATACCTTGTATAGATTACCGGTAAAAGTGGTCTGTATACGTATTTAATCTAAACTATGTAGTTTATTCCACTGTGTCAGAGTATCGATGTGGCTAACATTTCTAAGATTTTTGCATAATTAGTCATGAGATCAATCGGTGTTCAAATATTATACATTCTGTATTTCCAATGCTTTCTAGAGCTAAAATCAACGCAGTTTTCTTCAGAGATCGAAGTCGCCCCTAGACGGCCATTATATGCTCGAACTTGTTTGATATTTAAATGAATTCCGTGATGTTACATCGATGATTTAGTATCGCCAGCAACCAGCTCTCAGGACGATGGCCACCAAATTTAATGACTCTTTTCTTCAAAAAACACGAGTATAGGAAGTTGCTGCTTGTGAAAAGCACAAGCTTACTAATCAATCAATCGTTCAATCATCAAAGATCATCTGTCGTAAACATCAGAGAGAACACCCCCATGGGATCCCTCTATCCCTTGTTGGTCAGTGGCATTTAAATAACCGAAGGCCCCTGTGTCAACTTTGCAGCGTTATAAGACGTACGCCCTACGTAATATTAGAAATGTTTGTTTTTAATACTTGTGTTCTAAACTGCTAGAGGCTCTTTCCCTTTCCCCAAACCGCGGCAAATCAGCAACATTTAAGAACGAATAATTTTGAATTATCAATTTACATTAACCAGATGCTCATGAGTTTCAACAAAAAATAGATATTTCCAATATCAGCTCTAAGGATATCATTTTTCACGTTTAATATACGTGATAAACGAGTATACGTGTTATCCATAACACTGGCCGTTCAGTGTCTTTTAGATCAGAGTATATTACCCTGCAGTGTTATTTGTTTTCACGGAACGGTTCTTCAAACGGAAGAGACATGACTGTTAAGTCATTACAAATGTGACAGCATTGCTGCTGTTTCAAAATATTCACTTATAATTTATATAACTTATTGTGCTATAGAGGCTCGTGAACCTAGTAATATAAAATTTCCAGCAGAAACAGACTTGAGAATTAATCAATAGTATACAGTATATTATTAACCGCCATGAACCTTCGTAAAGTTACGTTTTAAAAATAAATTCAGCCACGGTTTCAAAGTTCGAATGTTCGGTTCACTTCTGTCGATATCGGCAGCGCAGACCCAACTCGCGTAAAATAAGTTTTCGCTGATGTGGGGTAAACATATGTTTCAGCGATCAAAATAAAAGGTAACCGTGCATACAGGAGGCTGCACGGAATTCCACAGGCGTTCTTTACGCTACTAGCAATATTGCTTCCCGACAACCATTAAAAAAATATCCGAATATTTCATCGATTAAAATTGTTCTGAAAATAATATAAGCCGTTGTTTTCGAATAGATCTAACGTATTTTCTAATGTATATAAAACATGAGAGAATAACTTACACGAAATATCGCTTTTACGTGTTTAAGCTTACAGTTCGTGTCTATTTGCTAATATCTACTGTCGGAATTATTCTATAAATGGAGTGGTCGTCTGCTTGTATCTTCATCACGTGATTCGTGTCACTTCGCGTGTTTAGTGTAATGTACTGATGAAGTATTCCTGTGTAGTGTTTGCTGTTGTATTTTGCTTGGTGCCTGACTATCGTAGTTTGTACGGCTACGAGGCATCCAATACGGTGATTTCGCTTAGCCTATGGAAAAAAAATTTCTGTACAACTTCCTTCAAAATACGGTGATGCCCATTAAATTCCTTCTAAATACGGTGATGCCCATTCTACAATTTGTTACTAAACTACGATAATTTGATGAAAATTACGATTTTCTGACTGCTATTGTTCTTTTTACGGTAATTAACGATAATCTATTATAAGACAAATGAACTAGTCGTTTGGCTAGGAAACTACTCTTTGGGGACCTTCTCAAAATCTGGTCAAAATCATTTTGAAAACTACTCTTTTAATGGT
>JAYJLZ010198724.1:0-10115 GCA_036873915.1 Tubulanus ruber | reverse complement strand
GGTTGTTGTTGGTTGAGCCCCTAAAAAGAACATTTAAGTCAATACACGTACTGTAGTTCGATTGATACAGTCAGTATCTGACTTCTTAATCACAGGACAGTGCGTACCTGTTATTAAATTATGGTTCTTGTTTTCGATGTCGAGAAGATAGTTGATCATCGATGATTTTCCAGTGCTCCATGGGCCGATAAATAACACCATAGGTTTCATCTTAATATCTGCCTCTATTTGATAAATGAATAATAAATGTTGAAGTTATCAGAAACTTCTTATGTTAAAAGGAATACTTATTTATACCGGTTATATATATAGTATTCTACGATACTAACAGCAGTATGGTGGCGGATTCTGGCCATGGTTGGGAAAAGAAATTCAGCAATTAAATCATTTAATTGCTGATTTTTTACAAGAACTGCAAGAACTGCAAATAATGTGGACACATTTTCATCATAAAATAGCCTACCTGTGACTGGCGGTTTGTTTGTGCCTGTATATTTATACTCGTCTTCCATTGGTTTCACGGAATGGTAATACCACTCTTTTAATCGATTCATCACTTCGAGGCGCAATTTATCTTTTTCTAAATATATTCAAATTCATTAATCGGTTTGAAAACATGGCTATCGTATCCAGTACATAGAAAACAAACTTTATATTCCTAGATAGATAAAGTATTATGATACGCACCCAAATTCTGAGCCAGAGTTACATGCTGATTCAGTTGCAGACTGGTGTTGATATGTGAACGATCTCTTTTGCCACCATTATTTAAATCTAGATTTTAAATACAATAACATTTTAATACCGAACAGTGTGTATTATTTTTATTAAAATTTATTTTAAGTGTAGATTCGTTGAATGGATTAAATGTTTGATATCGAACCCTCTTCTAACAAACTTGTAATCGGTAATGTTGTGTCTCCCGCTACTTCTCTGTGACCGTGTAATCCATCAAGATGGTTTATTCCCATTTCACCCCTTCCCATTCCTTTCCCATTTCGCCCCTTTACCATTCCTTTTCATTTCGCCCCTTTCCCATTTCGCCCCTTTACCATTCCTTTTCATTTCGCCCCTTTCCCATTTCGCCCCTTTACCATTCCTTTTCATTTCGCCCCTTTCCCATTTCGCTCCTTCCCGATGAAATGGGAAAGTCGCCCCTTCCCAATGAAATGGGAAAGGGGCGAAATGGAAATAATTTAGGGACGAAATGGGAAGACAACCATCAAGATAGTACATTGACACGAACAAATTGATTGGATAGAAATAAATACATGTAGAAGTGTGTTTAAACAGTGATAACACAATTTGGTGACAGCTATAAATTGTTTTTATATATACAGCACGATACATTTAGATATGTGATTCTGATAACATCAAACTACAAAAATGAAAAAAAAAAGACTTGGGTTTAAATTAGTATAAAATCTACTCAGCATGCTTCACAACAGCCATGTTTTCCCTACCTCTAAACAATTGATTGAAGCTTGCTGCGTCGAGGCATACTGAATTAATAAATTTAGAATGTAGTTATGTTATCTATGAAATTTACCGAATCGAATTTTCAATAATCAGTGATGGTTTCTTTGTGATCTTGCTCAATTACTACATGTAGTTGCGTCTCTACAATATAATACTGTAGTCTCTACTACTCGGTCTACTGTACTACTATATGTATATATATTTTGTATATGTATATCAACCCTAGTGGGTCTTGCATGACGGGAAGGCCTTTTTATCATTTCGACGCTGCAACTATGCCTTCTACTTATACTATAGTATGTTTCAGGCCTTCACCTGATTAATGACAATGCCCAATTAAAAAGGGGAACCTCCTTTTTTGTAGAATAATAATAATTGATATCCCAACAAGAAAGAAGGCCTAACTTCAGTCTAATATTAAAGAAAATCTTAATAAAACAATACGCTATAAGTCTATTTAAAATATCGTATTGTTCGGTTATGTTTTCTTATTTAGTATAGCTCCATATATTACACTGGCACTGCCCGCTAATATAGGCTAGCCGGCCTTGACGAAATCGTGATACCGCTACAAACAATGGCTTTATGATCTTTACACGGTCACAACGATATATTTTACATACCTACTTGTCCTGTTGTTTTAAATGTGCCTATTAAAATGATAAAAATACGACAAAACAACATTGTTTTTGAAGTCATGTTATCCAATCGATCGAAGCTACGACGGGTAATTTTTGTCTTGTCATTTAGTTTTTCCTCTTTACAAATGGCACCATCTGGTGTGCAACGATAAATAGATGGCAGCAGTAATAGGTTTCTGGAATTGCTATTGCAGTATTGGCAATGATCGACAACAGCTAATAAATGAAAGGTTTAGGCCTATGTATAATCTAAAATTTGACAAAAATAATAGATAAGCTTATCTAATTAATTTGATACTCAACTATTGTTTTCATTTTACATATTTTAGGTGTGTTTTAATAATTTTAGGTGTGTTTTAATAATTTTAGGTGTGTTTTAATAATTTACAGTACGGTACTTATAAAAATACGGTGTAAAAATATTTTTTGCAGTTCAGAAACAAATTTTAAATAACCAATGAAAAGCAAACATGCTTTTAATTAAAAGACCAATTTGCGCTGCGTCTTACGTTCTATTTATTCTTATTTATATAAAATTAATTGATACATTTACAATTTGTTAGACACGACGTTTCTGTATATTATGTGTATATTGTGAAAAGATTTCTGAAAAATGGGGATTTATTATACTAAATTATATGCTAATTTAATAATCAACGTAATTGAATGAATTTAGACAGTTATAGCATTATTGTGGCCAAGTAGCTGTTGTGCCCCAAGTATCGAAACTAATGGGACAGTATTTGTGAACGGAGATACATGGATTATTGCAAATGAAATTTTCTAAAGACTTTAAATTTCGCAATTTGTTTCGCCGAAGTCATTTCTATTTCAAAATAGTTTAGTTTTGTCTGTTTTTGTAGGCACTAAGGCTTGAAGAACATCACCATAAAAAGGAAATTAAACAGAAAGATAAAGAAGACCGAGAAAAAAGGGATCGGATCAAACGTGCCAGAGAAGAAAGAGAGAAAGCTCATGCTGTATGCAACTATTGCGTTAAATTACTATTTTTCCTGTTAATTATTATAATTTTCTGCTTTGTCTGATTTATTACTAAGTTTTTCCAGATTTTGTTTGTACCTGAAATAAACTTTTTTACGTATTGTTTTTTTTTGTTAAGGAGGCATCACAAAGTGCTTCAGGTGACGGTGGAATGCCTGGAGGTTTTGGTGGCATGCCAGGTATGGGAGGAATGCCTGGAATGGGTGGTATGCCAGAAAATCTCGACTTCACCAAACTTTTTAGTGACCCGGAATTGATGCAAGCATTTCAGGTAATTTGCATTATGTTTAAAGTAAGAATGATTATTAAGATTGTTAAAGTTGGCGTTATTTTACCACGAAGCCTAGATGTCAAGAAGAAAAAATGTTACTTAATACAATTATAAAACTGAACTTACTATCTTCCATTAAATAACGTGTACGATTTTACTGGAGCGTGAAACTATAATGTTTTAGGATCCAGTAATTGCCAAAGCATTCCAAGATGTCAGTCAAAACCCTCAAAATATGGCAAAGTATCAAAAAGATCCGAAGATTATGGCCGTACTGACGAAACTGGCTGATAAAATGGGTTTTAGTGGTGGAGCTGGCGGTGCTTTCCCTGGTGGTTTTGGACCACCTCCTGACGACGGTCCGGCTGATGAAGATGTAAGTGTAATTTGTCTTTAATTGTATTTCAGCCACTAATATTAATTAATTTTAGAATTCTCACTTGACAAAAAGAAGATATGAACTTTTCAAACACTTTTATGACACTATTCCTATAAAAATATTTGTGATAAGCTGTTCATAATGTTTATTTGATTTGCATTTTAAAGGTTGATTAGATGTCTACCCAGGCAATAAACTTGAGAGTACATAAAAGTGAAGAATCAACACATGAATTAAGAATTGACAAACGGACTGGTGTAACTTTGAGATCTACTTCGTAAAGTCCATTTTCCAGAACTGTTGATCTTTTTAACTAAAAAATGACTTTTTTTCATGAAGCTGATTTTTCATCTTGTAATTTGTAAAGACCAAAATATCAGTATTCTGAAAATAAAAATTTAACTAAAAAGTTGTTGCTATAATTTCATAATACTCTTTTTTAATGGCATTGGAACCATATGGGGGGCAGTGAAACCATAGAACCAGAGCTCCAGAAAATATTGATCTATATTCAATTCAGTCTACACAAAAGTCATGGAAAAAGTCATGAAATTTGTCAACTTAGGCTTGATTGCGTTCGTGAATCTTATATAGCCGGTATACATAATATTAATTACAGTGTTCTTTCTTTGTTAACCCCCTTTGAGGAAGGGTTAATATCCCTGTGCACAACATTATATAAAACTGCGCCAGATGGATTTAAAAACTTGAAATCGTTTTTTCTAATATTATTAGGAAAATAGTAATTTTTTTAACCTCTACCACTAGGTATGAATTATTGCACGACCTTCTCGGTGTTATAAAAATAATAATGAAATTTGTATTCCTATGCGCCCGCTTTGTGTGTCTTCAGAAAAATAAGAAACAAGAAAACTAATTTTTAATAAAAAAAATTTGACGACTGAAAAAAATATATGTTTTTGTTAATTAAGTTAAGGTGGTGTCGTTAATTATCCTATAATGTGACCATAAACTTGTTATTGGATGATTGGTGTGTACCGATATGACGGCATAAAGCCGCCGAAGACCCTATTTCAAAATGACGCTTCGCATTATACAAATATATTGTAACGTCTTATGAGGCGTCGTAAAATGCGTGTGTCTGGCACAAGCCGGCGCCATCAACGACAGTACCGATGTAGAATGAAATGCATATGTTCATGACATTGCAAAACTATTTACCGGTACATGTACTTGCTTAAATCATCTGAATCTGATCAGAGCGAATAAGATGGGACAACTGACAATCATTACAATGTTCATTGTGACTAGTGAGTATTTTAGACGAATATTGTAGATTATGTTATATTTCAAATTGTTGACCAAAGCGGTCTACATTCTTCTATAATTTAAGATTAATTATGCTGTATACATGTATAATATTACAAACTATCTAGTAGGCCTAATTCGTGTGACTGTCCATAAATTCGTCGTATGTTTCCGAACATACATTATCATTGAATCAGCAGATAGATGCATACAGTCATTCCCTTGTTTTCGGGCGGAGATTATGGGAATATCATATTTTGCAAAGGTTGTTCAATCCGACAAGATGGTCCCAATGTACGGAAAAATGATCCAGAAGAAGTTGAGGTGGTATTGGGTTATTTCATTATCGGAAGCTAATTCTAATTTTAGAAGCACAGCTCGTGGTTTGTACATCAATAATATACTTAGTGAACAGAAGAGTTACTTTGAATATTGTATGATTGTAAATTCTCGGACTGCATTGTTTGTAGTTGTAACAATATTAATTAATGGAATCCCAAATATCCAGACACATCTGTCTCTACAGTCGACATGTTTTTATGCAACGAGAATTATATTCTAGTCGTTTCCACGAAAATATTTTTGCGAGTTGTGTTTACTCATCCAGATGTAGCGAATATATAGTGTATCTTTGAATTCCAGGAAAAAATTGTAAATTTTATATTCCGTCAAAGGCAGCATCGCATAAATCTACAAAGTGCTGAGTTTGTGAACGAATGTGTCAAGTGTTCATAATTCCAAATAAATACGTTGCGTTGCGATTCTGTAAATACAGCTACGCGTGGAGTTGCGCGCGCATATTAAGCAGCCTGCAGTGTGAGTACGTACAGTATAGTATCTACAACAGTTCGTAACTAAAGTGTAAAAGTAAGTTGTGGTATAATTCTTGACAAATTTATATTTAGAAGCCGTAAATAAGAATATTATTCTTAGAAGCTGGAAAGTATTCTGCTGTCAAAGACACGGTAGTTTAATATATTTACTGTAACTGTAAAATCATTTTAAAATTTTAATGACAACCTGGATTCAATCGGCGAAATATATTTATTATTTATTTATTTATTCATTGAAACTAGCTTACTTTGATTGCAATTATTTTACAGCCACTCGTCTTCAGAATGAACAGGAATTTTGGAAAACTTCTAGGAATGCTACTTCTATGTATATTTGGTAAGGATTTATCATTATCTCACTTTACTGCGATTTATATATTATATCATCCAGAAACTGAGTGCGATATCTTCGCTGGGGATAAAACATCACCTGAAGAACATAATTTTATCAGGCCTGCTGCCATAAATAACCATACTTCGTTTCATTAGTTTGTAAAACAGAGTGTGCAAATTAAAGCCACATGTAGCTTATAACTTACAGTTTTTTGTATGAGCTGTATTTCAAGTCCATCATGATACAATGAGCTATATGGTGGCTGATGCGGGCCAATGTCGGACCGTCTTCTTTATTTTATATATGAACAAGCAAAAAACTGTCAAGACTGTTTTAGCGACCCCGCTAAACAGTCAAAATTGATTTCTTGAGTTCTTATTCTTGATTTTGACATATTTTACAAAATATAAAAATAAAAACTCTCATAATATCTCCATTTTCGGTGGATCATTATTTTCATTACAGTTTTGCAGTGTCTATTTCTTGGAAGCATACATGAACAGTATATTATAGTCTACTATACTCTGTTATCTATGACCTAGTTCTCCAATCTGTATTAATTAATTCTTAATCAAATCACTGAAATTAATTACGGTATAATGTAAACTTAAGACCTTTCGACGTCGTGAAGTGTTAACTTGTAATGATAAATCAACTTATGTATGCACCTTGGTCGTCTATTATTTCGGATTCTTCAGGCGTTATGTCCGTGGTTAATTCGGGCTATCATGGAAAAAATAACAAACATCACCATCATCCAAACAAAGACCATCGTCATAAGAAAAATCAACTTCACAGTGAGCAGTCAGCGTGCAATGACATTTACACAGGATGTATCATACAAGAAAATGATTGTGTTTGCGATTCGGCAAAAGCCTGTAAAAATCCATTCCCATATCGTACGTTGATTGATTGCGAGGCAGACCTGCACGGTAAGATATTTCTAAAAACCACGTCGTTAATTTAATTTAACAGTCATTTACTTTCAGTGCGTAGTACTGTATGATACTGCATACAATAGCTGGCTAATTAGATTCTTCATAATTATCTCCTGACCTTATAATATATACAGTATAAAAACAGCTATCGTCATCATGATGTCCCGTGGCCTAGGGCTCCGTCAGGGTAAAGTGACATGTTGTAAAATCTTCAAGTGGACCACAGAAGAGCTGTAATGTCCAGCCTTGTCCAATTCTTTGTGTCGTCCAACCAACACGCTTCAACATTTGTTGAATATTTTTCCACTTTTGTCTGCTTGTTTCTGCTGTGTGCCCACGCGATTCAACAAATTTCTCATCTCAGCAGATTTATAAATATGATGAAAGAAAGCACAGTTTAAATGGATGAGAGAACTTTTTATCAGTTGCCTGCCCTCTGCAATTTATCAATCAGAAGAAAAGACACACGGATCCAGTATCATGCCGCGTATCATTATCTCCTGCAATAATTACAGCAAACAGATAAATCTAGTTATAGAAATTTTGTGCGCATGGATGTTCGTCGATTTAAAGAACTTCTCGACAATATTTTGACCTCCAATTCAACGATATTAAGACACAGTGATAGAGGAAAGCTAGTTCAATAAGTCTAGTAACTGATGTCCCAGAGTCCACTACGTTGTCCATTTTGTTAAAAGTTACCTAGTGTCATGTGATTATTTACTGTAGAGTAATTTTTCTGGCTAGACACGTGCAACATTCGGACTCAAGTTGCCAAAGAATGAATGCACTTACTTTCAGACACAAGTGGCCACTTGAAGTTGAAACATCTGGCAACAAACCACAGATCGTAACACTAGTACAGATACTTCAACCTTGGAATAGTAACACACAAGATGTTGCCAGTTGTACAACAAATGTTGAAAGGTGTGTACTCAAATCAAATGCCCAAACCAGGTAGTAACGTTGGTTATAACACCTGTAAATTGGCGGTTTGCGGAAAGTAAGAAAAAATTTGCCGAATTTATTTGTATTTTGTGTTTATTACGCAGCGCTTCGTGCACCAAAAGTAGAAATTCAAGCCAATTCTTGTTTTATGAATCCTCAAAGTTCGAATTATGAATTTGGATTGGACGTCAACTATTTCCTTTTACTGCGACGCTGTTTCCTTTAATAGCGGACATTCAGGGAGCATTTTATAAGTTTCCTAGTTTAACAGTTTACTTGTGAATTTTGCAGCAAAAGCTTTTTATAACAGATATAAACCATCATTCCCATTAAAACCATTTTTTTGGTTACCGGTACCAGGTCGACAGAGTAAAAAGTGTTTTTAACCAAATGTAATATTTAAATACAGTTCTATACTAATATAACTTAGTTAGCAATGTCAGCGTTTTTATGCGCCCTAAATTATGCAACAATTACCGTGGCCTCATTTACTGATCAGTAAAAGTGTCAAATTTTTTTTCAGAAAAAGTAAACATATTCTTACGATATAATGCCAATAGGTTAAATTATGTAAGTAATTAGCAAAATAGCATAGCCTCTCTATCAAATAGGTTTTGGAATAAGTTTTAGAACGCAATTTTCCAATGTTTCCAAATATAAAATTCTGTTTAAATTAGTTACAATACTTAACACATACAAACAAATTATAAACACACAAATTTAATTACGATGAATGTGCACGTTCGTCGCAATTTCTATCTAAGAAAACTCGATCGCGGAGCCTGGACGTAGAATAAAACTCACTGATTGCAAATGCGTTCAAAGCTTTGGATAATAATACGAGCCCACACCCGTTTAATATTAACCTAAATATCCAGTAGCATGTTGATTTAATCTTGGCAATAATGACGCCGACCAAAATATACCTGTAATTTTTAAATATATAATTGATAAAATGCCTTGTGTTTAGGACAATTTGATGTATGCATTGGCTATCCATGTGGTAAAGGGCTGTGCGTTCAGGTTCTAGACCACAAAGGCGAGCGCTATCCTCTTTGTTCATGTTCCGGATCAGGATATCATGGCAAATACTGCGAATTAGGTGAGCCGCATTTTTTATCATTTTTTGTGCATTAATATAATTTATGTGGGTTCAATACATATAAATATTTTTTATGCGGGCAAAAAATATTTATATGTATTGAACCCACATACGTATAAAATGTATTTATATTATATTAAGTAACGCGCGATAAAACCATTATTTTATTGATAGAAAAAAATGTTAAATTGCTTGCGATTTTTCGCAAACATGGCCCACAGTATTCAGTATTCATAAAATTCTTATTTACTACTTTTTCTAAATTTTTTAAGTGCAGTGGCGTTTTTTGAAACAGGTAGCGCCATAGATTAGAAAAATCCCAATATTTCTCAAACCAGCAGGCTTACCGGTAATATTCTTTGTAACTTGGAACTCGTGTAAAAAAGTACTGAAAAGTCAGAGTCCAGACACGTCGTCATATTTATACGAGTACCATTGATCATTTTAATGGATTTAGCGTTAATATGAAAACATCAAAAATTATTCATTAGTATATTTTGATGAATGTCTTTTTTTTTTCAAAATGACTGGTAAGTTTTCGCAGTTAACCATATTTTAAAATATCTGAGAACATTATCCAGAACGTTTCGCAAGTTTGAAAGTCGACAATGAGTCTACGCTTCGCTTTTTTTTTCAGCATGTCCTGATCAAAATAATCATCTATCAGCGGACTTTCCGAAAGACTGCGTTAAACCATAACCTACACGCGGTAACTTTAAGATCTTGCGAACCCTCACAAACTACTAGAAATTGGCACGATTTTGCTTTTGGCGTTTATGACCTCGAAGTGGCTGTAAACCAAGTCAGAAAGCCTTCAAAAACGGATTTATCTTGCATTACATGTATTTAGAAAGAATGTCAAGCTATAGAAAAAATGACATAGGAATGTACTAGGGTTTACATGTTGTTTGATGGTGCT
>JAYJLZ010198613.1:0-10129 GCA_036873915.1 Tubulanus ruber | reverse complement strand
CCACATACTGCATCCATGCGATGTATGGAACCTGGTGGCTCAGCAAGTCTCTGGTCTCGAATTCTGTGGAGCTGTGCTAGTTTTGCAGTCGGTTCTACTCGGATTTTCTTAAAAGATGTGAATCGGCCATGGTTAATTCCAACCACATGTATGACGCATGATTGAGGGGGGCTATTTTCGCTATACATACTTCGCGTGAAATGCAGATCTTACAAATAAATCTAGGTAATATAGGCCATGGTAATTTAGGCCATGGTAAATTAGGCCACGTAATTTAGGCCACGGTAATTTAGGACACGGGTAATTTAGACCACGGTAATTTAGGCCATAACGTAGAAATATGTAATTTAGGCCATATCATTTTTTTCAAAATATAAAAGCAAAAAATCAGATGTACTTTTATTATCATTCATATATTTCAACAAGGACAATGAAACAAAATTTACATAAAATCTTCAACGGGATAATGTCATGAAATAAAAGTTAAAGCATACATAAAAGCAAAACATGAATGAAACACACAGTGAAGGAAAATAAGCATACAATTTAGCAATAATAATATATATTTTAAAATAAACGCACTCCATATAGGCCTACATCTTATTGCGTTTTACAAATAATTTGAAAATTAAAAAGACTATATGAATATAATAATAAAAATTCGGAAACATGTAACATCGAACTAAAAGTAAATATAGAAGATTTGCCATTAAAATTTTAAATTTGTTTTAATGTTTTGAAAAAAATGATATGGCCTAAATTACCTATTTCTACGTTATGGCCTTAATTACCGTGGCCTAATTACCGTGGCCTAAATTACCCGTGGCCTAAATTTCCATGGCCTAAATTACCGTACTCCCTTGCGAATACCAACAGTTTAAATCAATTAAATCACTCCAAACTTTTGTTGCTAGCCTTGTTGCTAACCGTCGCTTTATAGCATGCTGTAGTAAAACAATACATATCCAGGCAGCGCTGTTGCAGATTTAGTTTATTTAAAAATAACTACAATACGAAAGTTGAGTGTCCTATTACTCAGTGGCTAAAGTGCGAATTTATCATGATCGCCGCGATCATAAAAATCGCACTCACGCGATATGCGCCGATCAAACGTGGTTTGATAGTTTTGCTGCGGATTTTTATCGCTGCGAGTATAGATTCGCATAAAGTGTCCGGAGTTGCGATTAATGTTCGCAAATGTTAACAAATACAGCAATTAGCTCCCATCGCTGCGGATTTTAGCGGCGATCATGCGAATAAATTCCCGCCCGTGCGTGTGCGAAAATATTGTGTGGCAAATTTTATGAACATTTTCTGCCAGTTAGAAATGACGTTTCTGTACGGTTTTTAGTGTTCGGCGAAGAACCGGGTACGGCACTATATCAACTATGTTTTTATTACAAAAATGCATGTTTTTAGTCAGTTATTTAGGCCTATGTATCGAAAATGTCGAAAACACTTCTCCATGCATCTAATTTTTAAAAATTTCTGTGGAGAACTCGTTTGTTCAGCTAATGTTGTGTTTTAAAATTTATTTTTAAGGTTTTTCTTTAATTTGAAGCATTAAAATTGAAAAAATGCCAAAAGTAACTCTTCCAATCAACTCACCATGGCATAATTATATTAAAAAGTGGGGTCATTTGTCTCTGTACGATGTCTAGATCGAAAGTTATGGAAAATACAGAATTTGCTGGTCGGCCTATGGTAATCCAAGATGGCCGCCGTATGAACCGCCATATGAACCACGTGGGACATTAGTTTTCGCTGTTAACATCTTTTTTTATTAACTAGACATATTTAGGAGTCTAAAAAAGTGGGTTTCATAAACAACACCAAGGGGTGCACGTGAACCCCCTCTGGCTACTAGACTAATACGGGTTTTCCCCATTATAGTAGAGTACATCAGAGCATGATGATCAGAGACATAAATACAGCTGTAGCTCTATTTACGAACACACATTGATAATCAGTATTGTAATTTGTACCAGAAATCCGTATGACGTATATATACGTCAACATCAGTATGACTCGAGATCAAATTACAAAACCTTACGAAAAAATTTGGGAATGGGTCGAAGAAAAGACTTCCGGTTTGAGGAAAAAACCTCATTATACCTCCTAAAACAACTCGATATGTTTCATTTTAGATTATTATGATGTTTTAGTCATTATTTTCAATTAATTTAAGTGATTTTTATCTCGCACACCCATAATGGTCAATCCCCAATATTATGTAAGCTGAGCCTCTAGTCCTATAGGGCTCTTGTTTAATTATTACGATAATTCTTGATTTATTACAGGTCGGACCATTCATGAGAAACATGGTTCTAGGACGATATGCAGATATATCACAGTTAGGTGCTTAAAACAAACAATAACTCAGTTGGAATATTTACTTCCGGAAACAATATGGAATGGTTTGTGTTTCTGTCTGTTTTGAGATGGAATTTATTTATCCTGATACTGTGAAATTATGAAGTGTGAATTTAAGTTTGAATCTGTATTGCACATACAATTTTCTTTTAAAATATTCATTTGTACCACTTTAAAGGTCATTGTCATTCTAAATCATGAAGTTGACATTTCTCGAGCTAGCACATTTCTGGTTTGTCATCCCGTACTTGTAACGCATTACCTCCGTCACATGGGCGACAAATAAATTTATCAGTTTTACGAAAATGTGTTCCGCGTAACGAAAATTTAACGGGAAAACAACAAAGGTCCACTTTGTTCCACAATATTCACATAATTTTCCCGTATCTTCCTAGATAGCAATGGCAATGCTATTGCAAGACATTTTATTTTGTTGCCATGTTATGATAAATGTATAACCGTTAGTTTAAAATGAGCAACAGCAGGAAATATATGTGGGGCCAGGATTTTCTTGAATCACTTTTCCGCATACAATCAATAAAGTATAAAGTATGGTAAAATATTATATTCATTCAATATCATATATCAAAAAGAGAACAATAAGTAGATAAATTCAAAATTTTGATTTTTCAATAAGTTGATCAACATCGCAAATTGTACAAGCGAGTACAACCAATAACCACTCATGCACTTTTGACTGCGAGTTCCAGGACAAACATAAACTTGCCTCAGAAGTAATAAGTTGGTTAGCGGGAAAAGATAATTTATTATCTAGGCGGCGGGTAAAAAGTAAAAATAATATTTTTTTGTATTGGGTCTCCAATATTTTTACGGCGGCGGAGTAAAAAAAAGTCAAATGTTAATGCACAGAAATTTGTCCAAACCCAATTTGGAAAACGTTGTTTGTTAAAAATCTTATGCCACATTATATTTTTAGCATTGTGGCTTCGAGAATTCGAGCAGCGATAAAGAAACAATTATAAGTTTACTTTTTTCAAAAAATCGATCAAAAATCTCCGGCGGCGACGGGAAAAAAACATTTTTGTTTTTTCAATTTCGGGAATATTTTTAAGGCCTAAGTTGTACAAGAAATGCAACAAATTTAACTTTACAAATTAACTTTTTTTGTCAAAATTATTGTTGACATTTTGCATGGGAACATCATTATCTCTATTTTACTACATGCGATCGCACCTCCCTGACTACATGAAGAATTCGATCACATTCTAACTATTTAAATCTGATCTACTAACTTCCAAAAGCTACTTACATTTCTAGTATACCGTCACAGATAACAAGTTATGAATACATGTACAGTAGTTCTAAACTAGAGTTCTTGACATCAAAATAATTTTCATAGATTTATAAATAAACTCAATGAACACACTCTCTTGCAACCACAAATATCTATAAATGCATTATTTCATAAGTAGGAATAATTAATCAATAGGTCTCTTTTTGTCAAAAATCACATTAAACAAAACATAGTTTTCCAAAAATAGGAATAAAAGTAACATTTAGATGGCTATAGGATAGAAAAATTTAAATATAAAAAAATTATGTACATGATAAATGCCCATAAAAGGAACATTACAAATAATCTGGAATTTAACAACACTTATCAAGTCATTTTATAGTCTATAATTATAAAATAGTTTTTTACCCAAATATTGACGTATAAGTAAATTTTTGAAGGAAATACCATTACTCAATACAGTGTTAATTATGCATAACTTAGATTATCAAAATAGCCCATGTCTGAATATAAGCATGACAAAAGTGTGTAAGATATGACAATAACATGTACAATTTTTTCAAGCCATAAAATTTATCTTATTGATTAGTTGATGAATAGTATATAGGGCAATATATTAGCAACACTTCATAATGAATTTGTGGTAATAATTTACAGTTCTTAAAAACAATTTCGTATAATTATATTAGAATACAGTATACAGTAATCGACATATTTGTCTCAATAATAAATAGAAACACATGTACCGGTATTGAAATCTATACAAGAATTTAACGAACAAGTCACCATATTATGATTACTATCATAATGCTGATATATGGAACAATACAATATAATTATTATATACTGCGAAGAGAAGTTTTTATTTTAGGAATCTAAATGACTAGCATAAACAGGAGTAAAATATTTATAAGAAAATTTATAATATAATACGAGTCATTTATATAAGCATAAAGAATAAAGGCAACATTTTGACACCAGCCAATCTATAAATATTGAAGAGGAAAACTCAAGGTAGTTGGTAATAGGTAATACAGTATGTACATTTAAAGACGACTACAAACTGGTAATAATTGGATTCTAAAACAATTGACCTTTTCAAAATTATCATTATTAAAGCTGTAATCACCAATCGACAACACTTAATACTGACTGTAACTTTAATTCAGAGAACTAAAAGATTTAAGCTCTCCCCTAATCTTATTAAATAAATTCGATGATTTTATTGCATATATCTTTCTGTTACAATTATTCTGTTTTAATGTACTAGTTTAAAATGATTTTCAGACAATGACGACCTCACCTCACTCTGTCTATGCTGCTACATACATTGCCACCAAATTACTACTTAAATAAAATTCTTAATACCGGTATTAGGGAAAGTTTTAATTTGTAGACCAGTAAAATTCAGGGTTGATAGCAACTGATTCTTTTTAAATTGAATTGATAAACATAATTATGTCTATAATACTGTTGCTCTTGAACGGTTTTAGAGGCATAGACCTATTTTCATTTGGGAGAATTTTATATACAGCTACCAGTAGGTTCATTTCTAATAATAAAATTCTGAGCATGGAAAAGTTAACATTAGGGGTTGTAGGCAGTAAAATATAACTAAAACGTCAAATTTTCAATCAAATACTGCTGCCAATATTCCAGTAGATTGGACTAAATTTATATTGCACATTATATTGTACCACATCTACAATGTTCATAGTTACTTAATATGAGGTGCCTGCATAAAAAATATGCCACATTCATATCCTACAAAAACACTTGTGAAATGATAAAAAATTAGAGGTTATGACATGTTTCGAGAATTATTTAAAGCAATTAAAAATACTTAATGATTTATTAACATTTACTGGCACAGCAAGTAAAAATATTTTCAAGAATGCGTATATACTACGTATACACTATACACAGAGTATAAAATATACATTTTTCAGATTATATTTAAATCATTAACAAAAACAGGCCTACATGAAGAATTAATATTTCTACAATATTTTGGCCATTTTGCATTTAACACAGCACTGAGTACCACTGTTATAAAACAATTTGGTAATAACATGTACAATATATAGTAATAACACACGAGGAGAGTATTGCAACATGTTTTTTGAAAGTCAAATTCCTAGACTATATTCAAGCATGTATTATAGAAACACATTTCAAAAGTAATAAATCTGAGAATAATGTTGTAAGTCACATATTGGTATGGAAGAATAACGTACACAGAACTCTATGAAGATGTTGTTCTCTTCGAGAGAAATTGACATTGAAATCACGCTTGTCACTGCCTCGTGAAAATGATTTGAAGCTCTTTAATGTATAAAGCAGTTGAAAACTTCCTTTTGAAGGAATTGAAGAAGGTAAACTTGTACTTAGATGAGGATTAAATTAGTTCCAATCAGGAAACATGTCTTTACAATGTCCTATCTTCTTATGCCAGTCACTAATAAAGCATAATGACCATAATGCTAAAGGTATAATTCCAAGAGTTCCGGTCAATAAGAACAATGCATTCATGGAACCTTGCCCTGGCTCATTACTGAAAAATAATACAAAGAAAAAAGTTTATGAGAAAATTCAAAATTGATTTTAAGATTGGATATTTCTACTGAACTTTAGGTCAAATTCCAATAGTCACTTTTCTATTGATATTCTGATGGTAAAATTGTAAAAAAAACTTAAAATTCGAAATAAATATCAACAAATGAAAGCATACAGTATACTTTTATATATACTGGTATCTAATCCCATAAGTACTTCATATGGAAAATGTTAGCACGTACCTGCCTAAGGATGTAAAACGACAAATAGAAAGCCACAATATAACAATCACTAAACCAGCCATTTCCCTGGAAGAAAAAACAGAACGCACAGTGATACAAGATTCTACATAAATAAGGATATAAATGAATCTGACACTTGACTCATATAATTATATGTGATAAAAAGCCCTCTGTTCGAATGCCATCGTATCAATAATCAAATTTTATAGTCACAGGGCTATGTCCTACTCTCCATACCCCAGCTTAAAGTTTGCATTACCTAAGTACTGGTCAATTTAGTTGACAAAACTTTCAGTAAATTAACTTGATACGTCAGGAAATGATTGATATGACAAAAAATCACCATACCTCCCTTCTTCATGTTGTAAAGGATTAACCACATTTATACTGAGTATTTCGATTAAAACAGCTAATAGATACATAGATCCAGCAATGCTCACAGCAATAACCATAACTGTGGCTATCTTCCACAATTTGGTATCTGTAGAGAAAAAAATTATGTGAATCTTTTACAATATGCTTGGAAGACCATTATAGCATAGTAATAATAATAAGAAAGCAAGTTCTCAGTAGAACGTTCCGTCAGCGAGTTAACATTTGAATATTGTAGCATATTTACATGTGGCACGCCAAACTAAATATTTTGCCCCAGAAATTTTACATTAGTTATAGCGAACAGATGTTTCAGTCCCATGAGGTTCGTTATAATGAGGTTCGGAACCTAGGAACTTCCTATGTAGTAAGACTGGGAACAGAAAAGTATTAAGTTTAAAAAGCTATCATTTGTAAGAAAAAGAGGCACAGGGGCCTGGCACTCAGTTGAGACTGTGATGCTCAATAACAGATAGAAAGTTTGTTTGGAAGTGTAAAACTATGAATACAAAAGTGGATTGATAGTGGGGGAAGTGGGGGGATAGGATGTTGTGATAGGTATGCAGGCAGATAAGGGTGCTCTATTTTAAATATCTTGGTTAATGACAGAGATATGTCTGTGTATTCCAAAATGATATGGACGATTATACGAACATGTACTGGTATGTGAATGGATTGTACATGCAGGGGATATATGATGTCACATATACGGCGCATATGGCATTGTCGTCTTTAACGCAGAATCTCAGTCTTGAACCACCTATCAGGACTTAACAGGCGTCATATGACACGATTTCTAAATTACAGTTTATTCTACATGATGTAAAAGAACTGGACCAAGGTATTTTCTAGTTCATAATATCTGTGCAGTTCTCATGTAGTTCAGTTAATACTAGTAGTACAGTCAGTTGGAAAATATAGTGTCCAATTAGATACCTGGATACAAAATTTGAACCCTGTAGCTAATGAATAACAAAAATTTGGGCCACTTCCGGTTTTAAGGCGGCCATCTTAGATTTTTTCACGTGGTCCATTACAGTGTCCAATAAGATGCCTGGATACCCAATTTCCCCAGAAGCCTAAAAGTAACAAAGATATGATCCACTTCCAGTTTTATGGCTGCCATCTTGGATTTTATCACGTGGTCCGTTAACTTCCGGTTTTAATGCGGCCATAATAAACATATAAAATTTTATTACGTGGGTCGTTAGACTGCAAACAATTAGTCGTGCCACTGGCCTCTTTAAATTCAAAGCTACATCTTTAGGAAACCCAAAGTTCACGTGCCTGTGGCTGTGAACAAACATCCAATAACAAAAACAGAATTCCTTCGGCTTCGCAAATGATTTTGGTCAAGCACCTTTTATAGAATTAGCATAAATGGAAATTGCCATTTAATTACTTCTGGTGCAGCGGTGGGCTTAAATTTTTGGGGAATCGCTCCGATTTTTTGTGTGGCAAAATTGGTTATTAATTTTACAAAGATGGGCACCAGTCACGCAATGGCTGAAATTTGATCAAATCGTTTGGATATTCTGGGTCAATCTGTAGATGCTATACTAAAAAATCAATAGTCGCAGGTAATGATTTAGACAGTACTGCACCATGATGCATTGTGTTCATTTCAATCAGAAAAGGGACTGTCTCGAAAAATCATGTATTCCAACTAAATTTCCCAAAACCATCCCATTTTATAAACTGGAAACTTCCTAAAAAATGATTCTTACAAATGATAAACATACAGACCTGTAACCCAAGGCTTTATGCTGATTGAAATGGTAAGAATAGCTGGTAATAAGTAAATCGGTACCCAAATATAAGGATCAGGATCATTAATCTGTACATAAGCAGCAAACACAAAAAAGATTGTCATCACAAGATTAGTTGCTCTCCAAATATATGCCCATCGCTTGTCAACAATCTGTGTTTCCTCACTGTCTGTTTCTGCTGTTGACAAAAGCTGATAATTGTAGCTTTGAGGCCTTGAATCTACAATAGATACATCACCAAAATCTCTGCAATTGTTCACATACCAGGTAGCTCTAAATATAAAAACTCTTATTGCGAACAAAGAATAGAAATTAATTACAATTAAATTTCGCTTCAGAAAAGTTTAAGGCTCCCAGATATTTACTATAGAACAGTAGTTTGAAATGTAGTAGAAATTTGATTTTGTTATTATTAACAACAGTCAAGGTATTTTGACGTTTCAGACGATGTTATACATTTCAATCCTTAAGGCCTATAAGTAACAAATTTTAATTTTGGCAATTTCTAACTTGGCCATTTCTACTGGGCACTTTCCTTTGTTCCAAGGAATATATTTAATTTATAAATTAAGCATCAATTTATATTGAATTTTTAAATTGTAAGCATTGAAACTGAAGTTCTACATTACATCCAGATGATGCTACATCGATCATGATCACTACTTAAAATTTCAGATAAAAGAATTTTTGATTTATAACAGAAATATATAATCTCTTTATTAGCAGACCTTTTATTAGATCATCATTGTCAGAAAAATGTTGAGTAGGATGACTGGATCAGCCTGGATAGTCTATAACAACTATAAGTATCGTAATAATTAACGAAGTGTATTAACCGTATACGGCAGAGCGAGAGGTCTCAGCAAAATAATCAGCTATGTCAGATGATTGATGAGGAGTCCTACTCATTTCTCGGACGTCCCAATACTCGGACGTCCCAATACTCCGACGTCTTAACTGTATATCGAGCTAATATAGTCCACTTGTCATGTTACCAGATTTCTCGAGGCACATTGTATTTTTTCGCTGAACAGAACTCAGATGTACCTCACTACGTTATGGTAACCTAGACAACACATCTAGACAACACATGCATATTCCACAAAGTTTTTCTTTTGTACAAAAATTATTTTTAATTTTGTATACATGCAAAAATGGACGCAAAAATTACAGTTGTTTTAGTTTTGTTATATAAAAATTTGAGTTGACAAGGCCTAAATTATATAGTCTTGTGATGCGCTGGTTTGCATGAGCCGGGTTTTCACAATAGTTGAATACTATTAGTCTTCGTTGGTCACTTACTTTCATTATTCCCTTGTGTCGGAGTATTGGGACGTCGGAGTAATGGGACTTTGGAGTAACGGGACTTGTTAATCAAACCCTTGTCGGAGTATTGGGACTTGTTAATGAAACCCTCGTCGGAGTAATGGGACGTCGGAGTATTTACTATTGGGACTGTTAGTGTTAATGAATCCCTTGTCGGAGTAAGGCCGAATAAAAAATAAAACATGTTTCTCGTCCGAGTTTTCAAAAAAAATGAAGAAGAGGGGCTTTTTATTTTT
>JAYJLZ010198503.1:0-10134 GCA_036873915.1 Tubulanus ruber | reverse complement strand
CATGTCGGAGTATCGACATGTCGGAGTAACGACATGTCGGAGTAAAGACATGTCGGAGTAAAGACATGTCGGAGTAACGAGTATGCCCCTTTGAAGCTGTTTTTGTAGATGGTTGGTTCTTAACATGGCAGGCATGGCATGACCAGCCCCTTTCTACGGTTACAGAAGGGAGATGATAGCCTAGGGTAGGGTAAGTGTTAGGGTAGTATAGGGTTATTACGGGCAGCGCGACGGAAGCTTGAAACGATTGACATAGACGTCGGCAGGATACTCTCGAAATAAATTGCGCGTCACCAATCCGCGAGCACCGAAGGCGCGAAGCCAACGGCGGGTGGTTCGGGGGCCTCCCCCAGGAAAATTTGTATTTTTAGTAATGCTTAGAAGGGTTTTCCGGGAATTTGCACCCATCGACGAGCATTAATATGGAAATGTTTACGTTGGTTTTTAATGTTTCACATACTTACTGTCCTATTGAATACCAGTCGTATAATCTGTGATATAATCCGATTAATGCATAAATATTAAATATAAAACAACGGAAGTAAACACGTGTTGCTCACTGCGTAATAAAATAAAAGTGTTCTGTTACAATATTGCTTAGACTTGTTCATTATTATACTGCCAGATGGCGTATTGTAATAAATTGTTGTGTAACATGGGCGGATACTTAACTAACGTGTTTATAATTGTCTTATTTAACGGAACGGCCCCTAAACGACTGAAGAAATGCAGTGGCAACTTTGATTCTCAGTCAATTTCAACAAAGGAGATATAAGGTAATATATTATATTTACAATAAAGTACCGTTAACAATACATTTTTCGTTTCGTTTATTACAATTTTGATGTTAGCGCAATAACCGCATGACATGATTATTCGTGCAGATATATCCACGAGCGCTAGTCGAAAACATCACTGGGATTGTCTAAAGAACATACCTCAGAACCACCTTTTGATTTTCCGTTTCGGCTACACATCCAAGTCGAGGTTTTAGATTTACCAATGCTAGGGTTCGAATCCTGGCCTCGGCGATTATTTTTTTTATATTTTCTTTTTGTGCATATAAATTAATATCATTATTAACTAATAAGCGAAATTTAATTAAGTCCCAAATCAAAATAAATCCTATTGAAAACGTTTCTGTACTCCAGGCACCCCATTCCTCAGCTGATTGCAGACCGAGCGTGAGCTACGAGACAACTAAACTTTAACTTCACTCCTAATTCTGTATCCCCAACCATTCACAAAAAGTAGAAATTAATTTTTAAATGAAAATTAACAATTTATTTCGAGTAAAGGCTCAATTCTCTTTTGTGAAACTAACAGTACCATAGAAATAAATACCACAACAAACAGCACCGACAAGATAGGAAGCAAAAAAGATAAGACTGGAAACCTGTTTTTAATTTCAGTTTAAGATAATTATTTTTTTTTGAATCAGTCAATATACAGTTTCAAAAACAATTAGTTAGGCTTCATTATCAAATAACTTCACCCCTTACATACGGGGGTCTTGTATTTAACTCTTAAAATACTAAGTCACTCCAGTCTACATACCTGTACCATAAACCACCGTGAATAAGCTTTATCCTAGTAACTTAGGTTTTTATAATCTTAACTTTTAGTAGTCCGAAAACAAAAAACACAGAATCCAATCTGCCGCATTGCACGGTGGCAGGCAATTAAAACACGTCCTAGAGTTCCGATGTCACTGACGAATTTTTTCCCCTTTTATATGAGTCATATTTGGTGCCGGTCTGGTCTTCATAATCTTCTAAAGTTTGACGAACTTCAGAATTTGCGACGACAACCAACCGGCTGGGACCGCCATATTGGATGATTCAAGGAGTGTAAAACGCTAATCTGCACCGGAACATTGAAAATCAAAAGGTGGTTCTGAGGTATGTTCTTTAGACAATCCCAACATCACTAAGCACTAGTCGAAAACATCACTAAGCACTAATCGAAAACTAAACATCACTAAGCACTAGTAACACGTTTTCAGTCAAAGCATCGCAGTATTTTGGCGAGAATTGTAGTTTGCAAGCGCAAGTGTAGTATAGGAAATTATTGTTATTAAGAATTTATGCCCGCCGGTGATCTTGCAGCCAAGCACTCTGTCTGTCAGTCCATTGTGGGTTTGTTCGGTTTATGGTAAGACGTCTCCGAGATATTCTGATTCTGTGGTTACCTATGTGATATTTGTAATTTTGTGTTTCGTTCGATATTGCTTGCTGAAGTACCCCGGTAAGTAAAAAAAGACCCAGAGTAAGGCACACGACGAGTGAAATGACAGGGTGGGTATATTGAGGTCTATTGAATTGTGGGCAGTTTAGGCGCCGGACTGCAGTAGTGGTGGGAAAAGCACAGGTATGTGGTGCTGTAGTGCTACGTACGGGAGGATTGTTTGTATTGTAATGTACTAATGTAGCACTGCAGCATTTTATCATGGCTTTAGGAGGGGTGAGGGCAGGGTCGTACCTAGTACGTGGGAAGGGGGGGGGGGCAGTTACCAAATAATTACAAATAACAACACTCAATCATAATGCCTTTGCTTAAAATGAAGAAATTTCATCGGCGGCGGGAAAAAAACAGTATTCTATTTCTTAAAAATCCGAACGGCGGAGGGGGCAAAAAAAAATAATCGAAACAATTCCGAAAGAATGAGACGAAAAATGAAATATCGTATATTTCAGAATCAGAGTCAGAATCCCGATATCCGGACAGAACTAATTTTTTCAATAGGTTATACATTCATACATGAAGGGCGGCAGGATTTCTTTAATTTGTTTTTTTTTTTAATTTGTCCCTCTCGGATTTCATATCAGCGTCGGGAAAAAAATAAAAAATAAAATTTCTTTTTTTTCATTTTTGGCGCAACTTCCATCGGCGGATCCGACATCCAAGTTATTAAAAAAAGGCCTAGCGTTACAAATCTATTGACGACTGCAGCTTCCGGCATTTACTTCGATCGATCAATGCAATCACGCACGCGTCTGAGGAATACGGTAATGTATGACGTAGGCAAAGAGCACCGTAAGACAATTAGCATGACGCCTCTCATCCCAACACTAAAGTTAACTTAAAGCAAAGGTACGACATCCTACGATGTATACGGTAACTAAATGACAAATGGTGCATTGTTAACGGTGTCCCGACTGAAACAACCCGACAGTTAATTGGAAACAAGTTTGTTCAATTTAAAACAACTTAATAACTTTAATACTTCTTTCAACTACCGGCTACAGATGGCAGCACCTCCTAGAAGCTTCCCAAATGCTGCTGTTGTCCAACAAGCCACTCCAGAAAATCAGCCGGTCAGACTCTCCCCCACTTCAGAGAAAAGTTGTCCCCAAATTTTGGGTTACTGTACGAATTATATATTCATTCAAAGAAACACGTATCTAATAAAAATAAAAGTTTACAAGCTCTAATGATCACCCACATATTATAATTTCTAAACTTGTATTTGAACGAGATAACACCCTCAGTAGGCAGTCTACTTTTTACTCCCTCTCCTGACGTTGAAATAACCGATAATCACGTCGCGCAGGAAGACTTTCGTCTTCGTCTTGTGATTCTTCTCAGACATCAGTTACATCTTCCTGTTGTTCACTCATTGCCTCCGGCACAACTTCAGGATATATATCTGATAATCTACGATGAGGAAGTGGAGTCGGCGGTAGCGTACTACTAGGGATTAAATCCTCTTCATCCTCAGAGTCTTCGATCAACTCCTGGGGAACCGCTAAGGTTTTCCTTTGCCACCTCTCGGTTTCAGAATCTGTCTGTCGACCTCCTTAGACGTATCACTACCTCTCAATTCTCCTACGGGAAGTAAGAGGTTATGGTGAAGAGTTTTTTCAACACTTACAGGACTCACAAAAAAAATTTTATAAATTTTTTTTTCTCTGGGTCAAAACGCCCTCTATAACGTCAAAAACTCTCATTCGTCATAATTCGAACGATTAATTTAGAGACCACCACTTTCAGGACTCACAAAAAAATTTTTTAAACTCTCGTCATTCGTCATAGTTCGCAAGATTAATTTACTTGAAACTTAGTAAATATCTTCATCTTAGTATTAGCTAAAATAATACCTTCTTAATTATATTTTTTCTTCCACCAGGGGGCCAAAATGCTCTATGAAACGTCAAAAAACATGCATTACTCATAAATCCTTAGCCGTAAGTTAAATTTACATGAAACTTTGTACGTATCATCTTTCTTATAACTAACTAAACATCGACATAATGTTTCTTTCTTCCACCAGGGGGCCGAAATGCCCTCTATAACATCAAAAACAAGCATCCATCATTTTTCAATAACTAACTGGGTAATTTAGATGATATTTAGTACATATCTTCATCTGAGTAATAGCTTACTAAAACATGATTAGTTCATATTTCTGCCGCCAAGGGGGATAATAGCAAAAACTTCCTAAAGAACATTTCCTTGGCAGATAAGCGTGTCATAATATTGACCTTTTATTGAGTGATAATTGCCGCATAATTGAACTGTTCTTGCAATTCTCTGTTTGATTATTTTAACACGTGCATACATGTAGTCCATGACGGCAGGTTTTCTACAAACCAAACACCCCATGACATTTATCTAATCTATGTATTTATCATTTACTATAGAGAATACTTTATTTATTTATACTTTTATTTTATAGCTTTTCCCTCCGAGTGCCAATATTGGAAGTCGTATTAATTTAACAGCCACATATATATTTTTTTCGTATTTGAAAATAAATTGTATATAAAAGTTGTTAAAACATAATATTCAAGCCACCAGTAATATTCAATCGACATCATCACTCTTACTGCAGATAACCGTCATCGCTGCTTGGCAGCTATATTTTATTATTACATTTACTGTTCATTGTCATGTGTTTAACACATTATTTCCGGTGTTCTTGTTAGTACACCTGTTTCCCTGTTTATCTGTTAAAAAACTTGTTTTTATCGTAACAAAACATTTTTTTAATGTTACGGCCAGAAATTCCTCCAATTCTCAACGAGACCACAAAATTATTGCTTAAGATCATCGAGCGGCTATCTTTGCAGGTTCATGACCTGACACTCCAACAACGAATCAAATATTGCAGTGAAAATAAATAATAATAATCAATAAACTTTTAGATTATTGCAGAACTATCTACTTTCATTGACAACAATATGGCGAGAGCACTAAAAACTGTAGTGACCGCGCCATAAATCACCAAAGTAGATGTCACCACAAGATGGTTGTCTTCCAGTTAAAACTAACGATACACTGGCTATTAACATTAATCTTTTTAAACTTTTTTTATTAATTTGGTATAATTAATTAACTTCCTATACAACAGTTACATCACTTCTTGTAACACTTCTCTATTTCTTATAGAATCAAGGTCGCAGAATCTGGATCTTAGTAAAATACAATGTCCCCATTAGAAGAGAATTTTAATTTTAAATGATTATTATGGTTTTGAGGGAGACTGAGAAATTATGATAAATTTAAAATCCAGAAATTGATCTTTATTACTACTTGTGTATAATAAATCGGTGTTTCCTGTTGTTCTATTGTCACTTTTGATTAAATCATTTACAAACGCGTTATTTTAATCGAACTAATCCACTTAATTGGATTTTAATTCATATGCTTATTAATTAATTATTAAATAGTATACAATGTATAATTGGCTTAGATTACCATTGTGAACACAGCTTGGCCTAAATAACCTTATCCACACTTGCGTGCTGTGTTCACAATGGTAATCTAACCCGAATTCGGTTTAAATCTTTTCAATAAAGCATATCTAATTGGATATTGGAGTGATATTGTTTATTCTGATGAAAGTTCAGTAGAATTTTGCTGATATGTTGATCTTCTACATTCCACAAACTGATGAGACAACGTGGTTTGACGTGTTGTGTATTTTATTTTAGGCTCCTACATCAACTCACAGAGATGCACTCGTACTTTCTCAATTTACTGATCTCAAACACTGGAATCATAGATCGTTCAAGTTGTGGTAAGTTAATTTTATTTATTATTATACGTTTTGATATTTTTTTGGCATTTGTATTTGTTTGTTTCAGGCTGTTTCAGCTTTAATTTAGTGGCTCCAACATTTGCGAAAGCAGCAGGACTTTAGAACGGCAGCAGAACGGAAGAAACTTCTCTCGAAACGTCAAAAAATATAATTTATCTTTATTTACAATATAAAATATGCTATATGGCGAATATCCTTTTCGCAAAACTCCTAGTTTATTGAGCTCTTTGTCCACTGTCAGCTTGTTATCCTCAGCTATAGGATATGGTGGAATATAAAAGGGTGATTTGTCCTTCAGCTGAAAATCAATCTCAAAATCAGGGCACTGACCAATTTCACCGTATAAACTGAAAGCTTTCTGATGCTTAAAAGCCATCTCTTTGTCACCAGTTTCTAAAATACAAAATTCTGAGTCTAAATCAATAGTTTTTCTAATTATCTGAGAAGGTGTTTTCCTTGTTACACTTTCTGATTGTTCCAGATGGGGATACTTTTTCAAGTTCTCTTGTACAAGCCTGGTCTAAGAAGTTAAATGGATTTCCTGTCCATGTACATACTGTGCAGCATGTAAGAAGTCACTGAGATCGGTAAAACAAATTGGTGTATTAGCCTTGAGTTTAATGGGTTTACTATATGTGTTTATGACTTTGATACCACAAGAACCCTTTTTCAACTCTACACACATGTTAGAAGGACAGTGATTTCTAGTTTACATATTTGTATGCACTATAACTTCCGCATCCTTGAGAACTGTTGGGATTTTCCCTCTTACTTGCACCACTCTAGAGTCACCTGGTTTAAAAGTAATATTCTGACGTGGTGAAAAGTGAACCTTCCTAAGAGCAAAATTAAATTTATTAGTAGTAAAATCAAGACTTCCGCCTAGCTGTTTCATGGTACTGGTTCCTACTAACACATCTGGACCTGTCAGATTGTCAGCGATGATAGCAGTTAAGTGTAACTTTACATCCTGAATAAAAACATAAAATGTATAATAGACTTTTTAGCATATAAAAAATCTCCATTACCGATACGGAACTTGATTGGTTTAATATCATCTTGCTCAAGTTGTGACAAATAACTTGATCGTTTAACAGCTGATCGGGAAATCAAAGTATGTGTCGCACCCGAGTCAAACAAAATAATAAGACTGCATATTCTGCAAATATCCTTTAGCATAATTATTACAGGTTAATTCTATATTAGCCTTGTCAGCTACACAGGTAAGTTGTTCAGGTCCTGTTGCCGGTTCAGAACTACCTGCCGCTAAAAATCCTGTTGTTGCCAAGAATTACATTGGTTACCTTGAGAATTTAAAACTTGTGCATCAGAATTCTGATGTCGATACGAATTATTCCTCGGATACTGGTAGTTTCAAATACTCAAAACATTTGCGCCACACGTGGCCCTTCTTACGGAAATTACAAATGATATTTCTGGGTCCACTATCTCTTCTAGGAGAAGGACTACGTCCCCTAGAGGCTTGTCTATCATAGTTATTAACTCTATCGTGACGACGATGTCTATAACTAGACTCTTCACGACCATTACGTCTACCACGTCCTAATGGACTTGGCGACCTGGAAGAATCAGTAAAATTAACATGATCGTTGAATATCTCCTATTCTTTTAACTTCTTTCTGCAGTTCTTGCATCTGAAAAACAGATTCATTGTTAAAATTACTACTACACACATGTACCTCGTCACTGAAGGTTAACTTCTTTGTCTCAGGTACTAGACAAATATCTAAATATCTGCTAGAGCACCAGAGTTTGTCCCAACAGGAGCTGCCATACAACAGCTTTCTGACAATCAGCTGGCAACGTTGAATAAATGCCTGACCTGTATATCAGTATAGCCTATCCGCTGTGCTGCAAGAGATATCTGGGACAAATATTTCTCAGCTTTTTCGCCTGGTTTGTATGCAATCGTTTCAAAAAACTGAACTTTCGCAAAGCCTGGGACAGGGGGATCTCTTCTAGGCCTAATTCTTCCTCATCAATTACATTTAACAAATTATTATCTAGTACAGGCCCAGCGGCATCAATTTCCTCTAATAAATCTGCATTTTCTTCCTCGTCATCATCTTCGACTTCGTCATCGGACTTCGTCATCAGACTCGGAATCCAGGAAGTAATCCATAACTACCGCTTCAAGGCTGTTAATGCCGGTCAAATTGCATGTTCGCAGATCGCGTAGTGCATCCGCGACTTTTTGCTCTTTAGACAATGCCATTTTGAATCGTATTATGAGTGAAAAGTCAACAAAACCCGAGAAATTAATCCCCGTTTCAACACATAATTTACAAGTTCATGGGCGCAGCCATTTTGAACGTTTCCGATCAGGTTTAGCCAATCATGTCACAAAAACTGACTTATAGCATGTTGAACTGGATAAGTAAGTTATCTGTGATTTATATTTTAGTGACGTTCAATTGACCAATAATGTTGTAAAATTATGGTACCTTTAGCAAGATGCCATGCATCAAACCAATGCAGAACATTAGGATAATTATCTTTTATGTATTTCTTAATTTTCATGTACCGATCAGTAGTAATTTCTGCAAAGTTTGTTATTTGTTAAGAATTTCATGCATCTCTGGAAACCTTCCAACTCCATAGCATATGAACTGGATACTTCATTGCTCTAAAAATTAAATATTCAACACAAATTCTTAGAATTTTAGCACCATAAAGCTGTATCATGCATGTAAAATCGATGATGCTTCAAGTCATATTTTCAGTTATCTTTATTAAATGAGATGGGAAATATTTAATTTTTCCAGAAAGAATTAATCAGGTCTCATTTTAAATAGACAAAATGTTTCCACTTTCAGCATTGACAACTTTTTTCAGTGAAGTTCAAGTCTTATAAGGTTTACACTGGTTTTCATCATATTTATTTTTACATGTAGACTAGTTTTATAACTAATTCTGAAATGCCAAAGAAAAAGCCTGAATTTTTTCATCAAAGTGGATTACCAGAACTAACTGGAAGTCGAGCACCTTCATATCTGTCATATCCATTATGGTATATGATCCATATTTTGCCATATGGCCTCATATGGCATCTCCCATCACCTCCCACAATGAGATTCTTCCTGGCTTTCTTCCTTACTTGGATAAGTTTTGCCTGAAAAAAGATGATTGGATAATGCCATGTGCCTTTTAAATTGTTTTTAACAAAAATACAGACACCTCCTCTAGTAGTAACCATTCTATTTTTTGCCAAAAAGTTGTACCCTGGTATTTTCATTTTTATCATTCATAAAAGTCTCGCATAAAAGTAAATAACACAAGTGCAAAATCCTGCAGTTTACATTTGTGTAATAACATTTTCAGGTCATCTAACTTACTCTGTGAATATTCAAATGTAAAATATTGAGCCTTTTACCATTAATATTCAAGCTACTTATATTACTCGGGTCAATGTAAGAACTACCAAAATCTAAAAGATTAAAGTCTTTATCAATAATATTATTTAGATTGTATTCAGGATTATCTTGTGAGTCCTGGAAGTATACTGTAGGATCAATGTTACCTAAACACATGTAATTTGGTTGTTTTAATAATAGCCAAACATGTAACATGCACAAATAATACATACATAGAATATTCAGCAAAAATTTATAAATGATTATATTAAAAATATAATAAGTAATGATGAGATGAATGAATGAATAAGTGAGATAAATATTATGCATACTTATGGACAAAATAACATAAGATGCAAAAACGAAATTGAAAAAAAACAGATTAATACCCACATGTATCAAGTTTAATAAATGCAGTTTCGTTGATTGTCTTTTGTATTAGTTTGGTTTGGTTTAAGTTTGTTGCTATACTTTATATAAAATTATCCGATAAAAAAAGTTATTGAAGCTAGTGTTAATTTATACAAGTGTTCAATGTTAAACATTTTACAGAAGGAAAAGAGAAAAAGAAACAAAATAGTACAGTAAGAGACTCAGTAACGTAACTCAGTTAAGTTATGGTAAAGGTTCATACAGATTTTTTTTTTATATATAAACATTTATTTTCAAAAAGAGAATATCGATACATTATATGTCTTACAAATCGTCATTTGACAT
>JAYJLZ010198502.1:4882-20320 GCA_036873915.1 Tubulanus ruber | reverse complement strand
CTTGTGCAAAACATTACAATACAATACAACACCCTACAGTACATATCCAAACTACGGCATACCGGTATCCACCTACCTGTAACCTCCTAAATCATTGCATTTCTTCAACCATTTCAACTGAACACTACAATATTCTTTTTTTTCTGGCGTCAAAAAATGTATTCAAATTAAGTTTCTGGTTAAAGTGTGTCATCTATAATTTATTAATTATGCAAAAGGTGAATAATAGTTGAATCTCGTAATAGCAAAATTTGATAAAGCGTAATACCTAATTATAATGTGGAGATTGTTGGGCATACACACTATAAAATAACTGCCTTTATTTCTTGTAACAAATTGCAATTATCAATCTGGTTATTGCTCTTTCATAGGATCTTTGTTGTGCAGTAAATCATTGATATCAAGCTTGTATGCTGTGGTTTTAATGCCCTTACTGATCCAAACATTTCAATTCACATTTATATTCCATGTATCAGTGATTCACCAAGTCACTGATGAGTGAATCTGAGTGCTTGAGATTTATATAAAAATACACCTCTGTCGTAATACACTACCTTTACTACGAAGTACTGGTAAATATCTTGGTCCTTTTAACTTCGCTAACAAGATTTGACTTCTAGACAGTTGGAGATGATTTTGTCTATTACTAGTGTTCTGGAAATGCTTGGCAGTTGTGAGGGAAAAAACTTGCTTTCATTGCAATCATATTTGTCATCCATATCTGTACATATAAAAAAAAACATAAAAAACTTTTGTAATAAAATATTTGATGCACACAACAAACAAATTAACCCTCACTAAGTCTGCCTCAGTGAAATATTTCTTCTTTCAAAGTTAGAGAAAATTGGCATTTCACAAAAATACAATTTCACAATTAAACAGCGTATAAAAAAGTAGTTATAGCACCTGACAAATTTGTGCCTTTAAAATTCCCTTTTTCATTTTGACAGCAATATTTATGTTGCCAGGACATAAGCAAGAGGAAGTTTATAGTTAAATAATGTCAAAAGATAAATTTATGATGAAAATTACTATCTGTATTAATGTGTCGATATTACTCCAAATAATATGTTGTTTTATGTAGTATATACGTATGCTGCGGTCTGTATTGAATGTGTTGTATGTATAGGATTATAGTACATGTATTCATAAGTTTTGGAACTATGACATAAATTTATTAGCGTTGTATCTGTTGTAACTGTTAAGATTATTTTTACAAATAAATGAATAGAAAATTCCACAATTGATCTGTACAATTATTTTATTCTGTTGTGAGAAAATTTCAAAATTTCATTCTTAAACTTTTCCCGTTTTCAACTCGTGATACATTTGTTCTTTAAATAACGTTAAAGACGACAGACCATCTTTACTTTGGTAGGTATCATCATGGTAGACATGTTCAATGTATAAATCTTTCAAGAAGTGATGTTTTTCAGACTGAATTTTCTCCTTTCAACACCCAATGTGAATGGGCCTATATATGTTGTGTTTATTTCATTTCGCTAGTTTTATGTACTGCATACCTTTGAAAAAAGAAACAGAATCGAAGTACCTTATAAACTTTGGTTTGTTTGCAATTGCAGGATATTGGGGTTTTTGTTCCCGATAAAGTGAAGAAAGCTGAAAAAAGAATAGAAGAATTCCCGTATGACACAGAAGCATGGAGTATACTTATTCGTGAGGCACAGGTGTGTTGTTGAGGTTGTTTGGCAATGACCATGCAATGAATGAATATACTTAACATTTCATCACAAGAAATTCATACTTTTAGATACTTCATCAAGATATTTTGTTCACTTTGTCTTTATTAAATTGCAGTCTAAAAGAATTGAAGAAGCCAGGAAAACATATGAAAGATTAGTGAATCAGTTTCCAAATGCAGGAAAATACTGGAAAATCTACATTGAACAGGAGGTTAACTATCTACAATTTTTTTCTGGGCTGTTATTTTAAAATTGTTATATTTTCCTATGTGGTCCTAATATTTATGACTGGGTGAAATTATTTATGATTTTGTGTTGTAAAATGACAATGCAAATTATAACACATACTATATAATTGTGTGTCCATTAAGGAGAGAGTCATTCATGCAAGATGTAAAACACCAATACATATGTAAACTTAGTCAATTACACATTTTTGTTATATGAACGATATAATTGTTCTTATTGGATATTGGAATGTTTTGTTTTAGTTTGTTGCATCCTTCATCTTCATATTATGGTTCTGTCTTCGATATCCCTTCCCCTGTGTGACATGCAAGTTGCATATAACATATCTTTCCTTGTACAACTTGGCTGACTCATTTATCTGATAAGGGGTTCTAACCCGTAAAGACGACAAAGGAGAAGAATTTTTCGTGAATTTAATTGTGTGATTTCTAGCGAATAAATTGTAGTTTGTAGTTTATTGACATATTTTCTTATGCTTATTAGTTGAGGATGTTTGTATTATGCCATTTGAGTATAGTTTTTAAGGATGAGGCTGTCCTCATTTTATTTGTTTAAATGGTATCAGTTCAGACTGAGTGAATTTTTTGTCTTCTATGTATTAATGTTTCTAGATGAAAGTCAAGAATTACGAAAGAGTTGAAAAGGTATAACTTATTACTGCAATTCTCAACAAGATATTTAATGCCTTAAAATCATACTAAATTTTTTATTTCTTTCGTAAATGATCATTGTGGAATAACAGATATTAAAATTGGGCTGATTTCATTTTTCTAGCTATTTCAAAGGTGTCTTATGAAGGTCCTTAATATTGATTTATGGAAAACCTATTTGACATACATTAAGGAAACGAAGAGTAAACTGCCTTCTTATAGGTAAGAGTGACTTCTATTTTATTTATTACGTTGCAAACAAGAATGTTTTATTATTGAGCTAAATGAAAAACAGTATGTATTGGACTAAAAAATTTATATATACAGAACTTGACAAAGTTGTAGTTTTGCACTACAGAACATTTCACACCTGATACTAGTCTCTGAAACATTGTTTACTTGGCATTAAGTGAATATTATGATAACAAATATTATGAAGGATTTATGATTACATGTATAAATATTATGCATAAATTAAAATAGAGAGAAGATGGCCCAGGCATATGATTTTGCTTTGGATAAGATGGGAATGGATATCATGTCACACAACATATGGTCTGATTATATACAATTTCTCAAGTCTGTGTAAGTATTTTTCTTCTTCCTTATCTATATTAGTTATTTAATGATGCATCAGCATTTTCTGAACGCATACCGAAAATAGCTGTATAGTGTTGTTATTGATTACTTATGTTATAATTAAGAAATAGGACAATGTAGTACACTGTACAGTGAAACTTATTGATCATATCAATATGGATCATCGATAAAACAAGCCTAATCGGCCAAGTTTAAATGTCCAGGCAGATATTTATTTAAATGTGTCAATTGAGATAATCTGGTCAATTACCACGCATGTCCATTACTAAGATTAATTTAGTGTTAACAGTGTGTCTATTTAATTTATGAGCTTGTGTATGTTCTGTTATGAATTGAATGAAGAAATGATTAACATGAATATGAATGTTGAAAATGATTTAAATGGGTCTGAACAAATATCAGCGGCATTGACATTGTGCACTTATGATGCATGCTGGGTAATTAGAGATAAGTATGGCTGAATTAAAATTGAAAATAAGCTATAGCCATTTACAGTGTATGAATATCAGTTAATATCCAAAATAATATAATAAATGTGAACAAAATTACCATTAAAAGGAAGTACCGGGTACAGTAACTCAAGTTGACATTTTCATTTTACATGTTGAAATACCAGCCATCCTTGAAGACGATTTCTCTGGTCCTTTAGCTGGCCCCTGTCTTGAGTTTCACTGTATTTAACTGTTGTATAATTTCAGTGAAGCTGTTGGATCATATGCTGAAAATCAGAGGATTACAGCAGTTAGGAAAGTTTATCAGAAAGGTGTTGTAAATCCAATGATGAATATTGAAGCAATGTGGAAAGAATATTGCAGTTATGAAAATGTAAGTATCGGTACATGTACTTAATTCATCGATTAAATCAGATAAGGCTTATATGATTTGTTTATATTTGTGGTTGATTTTTAGAGTATCAATCCAATAATTGCTAAGAAAATGACAGAAGACAGATCACGAGACTACATGAATGCAAGGAGAGTTTCAAGAGAATACGAGATTATAACTAGGGGTTTGAATCGGTCACAACCATCCGTACCTCCACAAAATAATCCGGAAGAGTTCAAGCAAGTTGATCTTTGGAAAAAATATATTACGTGGGAAAAAAGTAACCCATTACGCACTGAAAATCATGCTGCAATTACTAAAAGAGGTAAATATGATTCCCATAGAAAGGGTTGAACATTTTTGACTCAACACACGGTATGATTTTAAATTTGAAAAAAGAAAGAGAAAATGCAGAAGTGACTTTTGTTATTTTTTTAATTAGAAAATGCAATTTAACTCCTCATTGAACTCTTGTTATTTAAGTGATGTTTGCATATGAGCAATGTTTACTTTGCCTGGGCCATCATCCAGACATTTGGTATGAAGCTGCATCTTTTCTGGATCATTCAAGTAAACTGTTGGCTGAAAAGGGGGTAAGTAAACAGATAATAAGGGTTTAATAATAAGAAAGTGTTAAAAATTGTAATGATAAAACACCAGAATTTTGCAATTTTCCATGGAAAAAACTGAATTGATAAAAACCAACATTTTTTTTCAAGACAATTTAGAATGATATTCAAATAAAAATTAAGGGCATGGTTTTTCAGTTTATCACTGCAAATCATCAGGTGAAAGGAAAATTGTAAAACCAGGAAGTTGGACCATAACACGATTACATTTGTATATTATTTGAAGAATTTGGTTGTGTAATACAGCTGTACTGATACAGTTCAATTTATTTAATGCATAAGCCCTATTTTATATAGGATCAAAATGCTGGCAAACTATTTGCCGATGAATCAGCTGCAATGTACGAGAGAGCAATTACTACGCTTCTAAAGGACAACATGCTTCTATACTTCGCTTACGCTGACTTTGAAGAGGTAATTTCAATGTTGAAATAATAAAATGCTTTTCATTTTAACATGTAAATTGTAAACAGTAAATTACGAACAGTAATGTAGTACGATGAACACTAATGTAAACATTTATGATAGAATATACATAAAATAATAAAAATGTGCTGTAAAAATGTTTTCATGGTTTTATTAAAACAACCATAATATTTACTATTTCACATAAAAACATGTTCATATTTTTTAAAAAGGCATATTATATTTCACAAATGTCTTCGTTCGGTTGATGTTTTCACTGAAAAACGAAGGCGGAAATGGCCGAAAAGTTTAATTTAGAATTTGGCGGAAAATTATTTATTTAGAATTAGCAATAAAAAATACCATTTAAAATGATAGTTGTGTTAGTTTGCTCAGCTAGAATATGATGAAATATACTATAATATGATGCCTTTGAGAAACTAGTATGGGAAAAGAAAATTTGAGGTTGGCAGCTCTGATTTAATCACAATTCAAAGATTTTATATTATTTATGGGAGAAATCTGGTTTCTAAAACAATTAAAGTTAAAAAGTTTTATTTCTTGTGGAATGTTGTATGTATGTAATATATTTGATATTTTCAGAGTCGGATGAAACACGAAAAAGTTCATGGCATTTATAAAAAGTTAATTACTGATGAGAATACATGTATCGATCCTACATTGGTATGACTTTTCAAAAAATTTAGATTTTCTGTTTCATAATATTACATACCGTAACTTCTGATAAGAACCCAAAACATCGCCTGATTGTAAAGCACCTGACTTAACTTTTCATAGCCGTATGTCCAGTATATGAAGTTTGCAAGAAGAGCCGAGGGAATCAAAGCAGCACGTAATGTTTTTAAATTGGCACGTGAAGATGCTAGGTCGAGGTTTCATGTGTATGTGGCTGCTGCCTTGATGGAGTATTACTGTAGTAAGGTAAATACAAAATTAATAATGTATTGATTCAGTAGATATTGAATATTAAATATTATTTAAAAGGGTCAAATTATTGACAATTAATTGGGCATGTTATCATGCTTTAGTCCAGTAACTCGTTCCTTATCAATAGATTTGCAGTACTGGTGTGTGTACTTGTACATGAAAATTTGGGACTATTGTTGTATTATATCAATACTAAAGTTAACTAATAATGTCTTTTTGAAAATGAAATATTCTATTTTTTTAAGGATAAAACTGTGGCATTCAAAATCTTTGAACTAGGCCTTAAGAAATATGGTCACATTCCTGAGTACATAATGGCATACATTGACTACATGTCTCATCTTAATGGTAAAAATACTTTTATTATTTAATGTTTAGAAATACTATGGCAGCTTTTTTCCCAGGAAAAATAACGACCAAAAAAAAATATATTTCTCAATTAAGAATATCTTAGCTTCAGTTATTTATTAACACTTGTTTATAATTTACTTTACCATGACCATATGTTTTTTAGAGGATAACAACACTCGTGTACTGTTTGAACGGGTGCTATCATCAGGACAATTATCTCCAGAATGCTCGAGGTACCTTCCAAACCAATGGAAGTCTTAAATCAAAGCTCATTTTTTAACTAACAAAATAACCTTTATAATCAAACAATTAGATATGGGTATTTTTTATTTTTAATAGGGCGCTGTGTTCTTTATTTTAAAGTTTTCTCATTAAATGAGTTTTTATTAGGTTCATACATAAACACAATCAGTATAACGAAGGTTTTTTGGTATTGTAGAGAAATATGGAGCAAATTCTTAGATTTTGAATCAAACGTGGGTGACCTGGCTAGTATAATGAAAGTCGAGAAACGAAGGGCACAGATAACTGAGAAGGTAGGTTATATTTTGTTCACCTAATGGGCCTGTCGCACTAGCCGAATCATTCGGCGTCGAAATTCGCCCAGTGTGACCGGCTATATTCGGCCGAATTTCCATTCTTAATATATTAAATATATAAATATTAAAACATCAAGCATGTTTGATATTTTCGGCCCAATATTATTCGCCCGAATTTAATTCGCCTAGTGTGACCGAAATTCACCGAATACATCGGCTGATTGTAGATTTCATTAGCCAATCACTGGTGTCGAAAGTCACATGATTAACCGTTTTGCGCTCAATTAACCTCGTTCAACGCAGCTGGAGACTATCGACCCACTTTCGACAAGTTAATCGGGCAGAAATTCGGCTAGTGTGACCGGCCCATTAGAGACATTATAGTTCATTATAGTTTTGACAATTGTTGACAGATCTGGATTGTCTTGACCTAAGAATTGTGTCATGCTATTGAAGGTGGTCAATAATTGGTCAATAATTTCCAATGTTATCATTATGTTATCATATTTTCATTCTGAATTGTTCAGATGCATGAATTTGCTGGTAAAGAAACTGCTTTGCTGATAGATCGCTACAAATATTTGGATTTATATCCTTGTTCATTAGACGAATTGAAAGCTCTAGGATTTAGGGTGAGTGAAAAGTTATGACTTTACATTGTGTAATACTTATACTAGTATTTTAATCCTTTACTGGCTGTTAATGCATATTTTTCTCTTACAATTTTTATCAAACGAGCAAGAGATTAAACGACATTGTAACAAGTATCTTTGATAACCGATTACCGTATGCGATGAAAAATTATTACTGTTATTGTACCGGTACCTCAATTGAAAACCTAGGAATCTTGTGTTTCTCTATTGACATCAATCACAATATTATTAGATGTAGGTTTCCCTACTTGTTACTAGTGGGCTGATGGTTCTTTCTGTTATGTTGGTATTGAAATTAAAATTCAAGTTTTACATCCTATGAATGTCATAGTAAACACCTTCATGGAAGAATATGAAACTGATGTATCAACACCGATGTACCGTACCAACACTGATGTACCGTATCAACACCCATGTACCGTATCAACACTGATGTCACTATCAACACTGACCATATATCTTCTATTTTGTTATGAATCTGATAAGCAAATTTCACAAATTTAAAGTTCTGTTGCCCGTCATATTTTAAAAACGCTAAAAACAATATTATTACTCTTTCAGGTAATGTCGAAAAAAGGTAAATCTGAATTCGCTGAAATCTCCGCAGAAAATGGATTGGATGACCAATACAGACTTGCTTTTCCTCAACCAGATCCGAACCAAATGATACCTTTCAAACCAAAACAGATTGTGCGTAAGTATGAAAAAACATTTTCAATTTCAAGCTGTCTATGATTTGATAGCACCAGATACATTGCATGGCCACCTTTCAAGTTTTTCAGTACTTAGGTCTGTAAAATAAAGGCACTCATACTTCAAGAATTATCAACATTTAGAATAACAATTATAAAACATATTTAAATTTAAACATTGCATGTTGTGCACATTTTAAGAAATTGAAGATAATTGATGGTATTTTAAGCCATTATGGTTTAGTTGGGGCAGGTCGATTACATTTTATCCATGAGCTAATAATCAGTATTTATTTTAGCTACAAATGCGCATGTTGTACCTGGTGGTATATTCCCTTCCCCTCCAGCAGCTTCCGAGTTGATGACCTTATTGCCTCCACCATTTAGCTTCCATGTAAGTATTTTATTGCATGTACTGTTTCAAACGTGGTCATTTGGTGGATGTCCCCAAATTAAATATGAATTGGTAAAGATGCATATTGAGGCATTAAGTTAAAATTCTTATCTCAAAAAATTAGAAAATTAAATGTTTTGAAAGTAAAAACATATCAAAATCTACACTAAACTAAAGAACTTGTACAGTATGATTTATTTTCCGTTTTCTTTCTTTTTTACAGGGCCCATTTGTCGCCATTGATAAATTTATGGATCATATCAAAGAAATGAAATTACCCGAAGGTAATATTTTTGTTTGGATCACTGCTATAGAAACTAAATACATGTATATTTAAAAACAAATTGGCTTACAGCAGGAATAGATTTTAGTGTTATCGTTAAATAATCATCCTTGTTTAATGTTTTAAAAGTTTGTCAAGAAATAATAACAAAATCAACTCTGATAAATTATTTACTTTAGCTTTACCTGCTTTGGAGAATGGTACTGATGGAAAAATAGATCCTGGAACTGCCTGGTCTATAGAATACGCTATGAATCGAAAGCGAAAAATTGATGGCGATGAAAGTGACGAGGACGATAGCCAAGCTGCACCACCAGTTAATGACATTTATCGTAGTCGACAACAGAAACGAGTGAAGTGAAAATGCATTGAACAAACTGATAAGCTAAGCCAACTTAAGATCGAATTCTGAGTGATAATAAGAAGCGTATTTCCGTCGATCTCGGATTGTGTGTACCGTATATGTTTTATAAAATCTAAAATGTTTTAATAGTTTTGTTTGTTTCAGAATCTAGTTACATTTTTTGTAAGAAAATCTATTGAACATTGAATCTCTATAAGCAGCTATTCTTCATTATAGTTCATGGTTAAGTTTAACCAGGGAAATCACCTCCCTGGTTTAAACAACTAAACATATTTCAAACAGTTATTCAGAAGAATCCGCCTAACTCGAAATGGTGATTCGAGTTAAAATGATTCTACTGTACAATTTTTGATGATTCCAAATTCTATATATGCGAGATCTTGTACGTAGGTATTCGAATACTTTTCCAGTACTCTGACTTTTCCAGTACTCTTGTGCAGTATGTTGACATAATGTGAACACGCGTAATCCTCCCAACACGAAATACCGGTACACACAAAGCTTCTTGTATGGAAGGTTTTTTATTATTTCAAAATTGTTTGTTTCGCATTTTATGATCGTGGATACTGGTTTATTCATATTCATATTCGAGATTTATTGTTCAAATTGTGACGTTACTTCGTTATTCCGAGTAGAAGGGAAGGTAAGTATTCAACTACAGATATAGTGAATATGCGATGTTATAGACACATTTCGGTAAAACGGTATTCTAGGTCATGTTTGCTGCTACCAAGAGAAGATGGCATGATAATTTTACCCCACACACAGCGACGGTAAATTTTACACGATTTCCCTCCTACTGGGAAAAGTTCTCATTTTGGTCGTACAAATCAGCATAGATACCTTATACATTCCGCTCTACGCAAGATTGTGCAAAATTTTCTGACCTGGAAACACGAGAATGACATCGATGATTTTCATGATATCGATTTTAAGGCAATGTTAATACAGACTGCAGCATTTTGATTGGTATATTGATGAAGGAATACATGTCCCGGTAGTTGGTTATACACGTATTTGAATATTGTGAATTATATTTATAAAATATTGTTTTGGGTTGACCCAAAATAAACGCTGCTAATAATTTTGTTGTTTAAATTGAAGTTCTTAAGATTTGGTTTAATGGTTAGATTTCAAAAAGGTGGCTACCGGTCATTAGTGGAAAATATATTTGAACTAACCATTGTTATGCTGTACTTGTGTGGCTGACATTGTAAAATATACAAATAAATATACATGTCAACATGTACTAATATCTTGGGAAGTCATCAACAATGAGAGAAAACTGAGTTTGTTCAGCACGATGGATGACAATACTGAATCGAATCCACTGGAAATATGGCATCACTCACTACACGGCGCCTGAACTATCGGCTGGTCAACAAATGCAGATGGTGCACCTTTAGAATACCTGACCATCTTATAAGTTAGGCACCCCCTGTCATTTAAGTGGCAATCGCTAACCCCTACCCTACTGGGCAGGGTGCATAACTAGACAAGTGCCCAAGTAAAACAACAACACAACCCAAACAACTCGGATAAAACATGTGGTCAGATAAAAATTCACGAGCCCGCCAATATGAAAACGTTGTACGTAATACAAAGTAAATGAGTCATCACTATGGACATCGCTTATATTATACAGCAACCATCACTGGCGCGCAAACAGCCAAAGTAAAAAGTAAATATTTGTTTCGATAATTTATTACAAAAAAAACAAGAAAAAATAAAAAGTTGCATGTTCAAATATTAAAATATCTTCTTTTTTACATTTAGTTGCATTCAAGATAAAGTTGTCCAAAATATTTTCATTATTTAAATTCATGCAAATTATACTTAAAAGAATTGAGAGGAAACAATAAATTATGATCATAAATTTTTAAGAGTGCAATCTCGTATATTATAACGGATGAAAATTTGAATGCAATTTTGTACTGGAGTTAGAGATATATTTCGGAGTGCACTTTCATTCTCGAATGAAGCCTGAATGCGGAAGTTGATACAAACGTTCTCCAATTTAGGAAATAGAACTATAGGATTTAATATATAGGGACTATAATCCTTGAAATTGTACTGAAAGAAAATTACAATGAAGAATATCGATAAATAGCAGGATGATTTTAATTTTCTATAAATGCCATTGTAGAGAACGAAAAGTATTAAGCCACAAATAATTAAATATCAGTTTAGTTTGATTAATGCAAACATATACAGTGTATATTACTGTATATTTGGAATAAAGGAACCGGTAGCCGCTGAAAATTCTAGAACCTCAAAAGTTTTACACGAACCACGAATCGTTCATTTAGAAGGCATTTCATCTGCGTTAGAATCTGCTAAAGTTGAGCACAAGTTTGTAGTGTAATTAGAAGTTACGCGACTGAAACCAGGATTGGACACTCGTGATCGCATGTCTTTTTTCACCCTTTAATAGACCTAACGTAACAGAAGAGATACTGTTAATATCTCACAACACCATGATGCGTCACAACACCATGATGCGACTCGGCATGTTAAAAACAACAATTGCTGACATAATTCTATGATACAGAAATAAGAGATACAGATTGTGTAAAAAAAACACAACACAATTTATCCTTTTATAGTCTACATTGATTTTGTGATGACATAACACGTAAAGAACATAATTTTGGTGCGTCATATTACAAGCCTGTGGTAATGACATATTTTGTGCACTTCATAAAAAGGTAGGAACGCATAGAAAACAAAAATTAAAATGCAACAGATATCTATTTTTTTAGATCTAATTTTTAAAAGGTAGATTTCCCCCAAAACCAATAATGGTAAGGCCTTTTTTTTTATTACTTGGAGTACGGATCCGTCGTAGTTTAACACGATTAAAAAAAATTATCTTTATTTTTTTTCCGTTATCCGTATAAAATTTTTCCCGTTGCTCGTCCTGTGCATCCGTCCGAAAACATGAATAAAAAAATAATAAAAATGTAACATTACTATTAACAAATAGGAATAAAACTTTTTGATGTTGAATTGATGTATTTTGTGGGTATCTGGTTTAAGTGAAATCTGACTTGAGTGGATCCGATTCACACTAGATTTTCAATGCAACCCTTTAAATATTTGGTTTTTATTTTTTTCTGCATCTCCTTTCCAATATCTGCGCAGAAATCTACACTTAAAAAATTAGTTTTTTATTTTTATTGTTTTTCCTTTGTCCTTCCTACTTTTTACATGTGTTGTAACAAAACAATTAATTTTTTTCCCTATGCCCTTCGGGATTAGGTTGAGAAAAATCCGTACTCCAAGTAATTAAAAAAAAGGCCAGAGCTCAACTATGTCAATTAAAATGCATGTAAGTCTTTTTTAGCATTTTTGAGGTTTTCTTGCTCATATTTAGATATGCACTAATAACTCAGTTGAATGACGCTTTAGGTGGATCTACGTAAACGAACATACATTAAATTGTCACGGTATAAACTTTTTCAGTTTGCTGAATAGCTGCTCGTGTTATTTTTGGCCTCTTATAATATTATATACATTTTTACACAACATTTAGTTATATAGTTGAATATAAATTTCTGATTACACCAACATTGGTTTAATTATATATAACACATCCACCATTCTAATTCTAATAGTGTCTATAAAAATATGTTTCGCTCATGACAAAACAAGCAGTTTCTGTCGTAAAATTATAATACATATATTTTTTTAATAAATAAAAATAACTTCACTTAGCAGAATAAGTATAAACATATATATGCTGCCATTGCTGAATGAAATAAGTACCCAATGGATTCCAGTATGAGCTTGCTACTATGCGATAGCCAGCCAACTTTTAAATATACAGCCTTTTTGCGTTTTAACTATTGCATGTTCGAGCAAATTATGGACTCGTAATGTTCACTGAAGTAAGTATTGCTTGACATAGAAATAAAAAAACCTGAAACTAATCGTGACATTGTGACGCACCGTCACAAAATGAGTGACTCAATGCATGGATGACAGTGATTCCATATTATCTTGCTTGTGAATGTGACGCACAACAGTTCAGGAATGTTGCTTGCCATGCTACTACCTGTTCAAATCGCCACCAAGAACTAATAACTTTAGCAAACGATGACATTTTTTATAAAAACTACATGTAGTTTCGTTCTACATAAAGTGGATCTGCGTGATTTGAGTTCCGTAATTAGGCAGCAAATTATCACAGATTCAAGTCCCAAAGATCAGTAGCTCATTGATTTGATCAATCATGATATACTTGTGTAGACTACATGATACACGTTTCTAAAGCAAACAGTATTTATAGTTTTAAATGCAATATATGAACATGACAAAAACCCTGGCCCATTTCCTACATTTACTCGGCTAAAGATTATAGGAAAAAGCGCAATAATGTAAATGATTTGTGCAGTCAATATAGAAAAAGCATGGTAAAGTGGTATAAAAAGAATAACTTTTAATATAAAATCAAGTAAAAGCAGCTAGATAATTTGAACAGCAGATCTTGGTTTATGTTTCGAGTAAGTTGCTGATTATTTGTTCCGAACTTTTCAAAACTATTTATCACATAATTTGCGTTCAGATTTCACAAAATCTGATTTACCAGTGCTATGCAGGTGCGAAGATAATATTAAACTAGTGCAAGGTATGTACATATGTAGAGTTGGATCGTATGATCATAGTAAGCCAAGTTTAATAATGAGTTTGTCAAAGGGGTACAGGTTTAAATAAAAATTGCACAATCTCGCATATAAATATCAAGCTTATCAAAAAATTTTTTCGATATATGAAGAAGAATGCAGAAAATATAATATAGCTGCATGTCCATGGAAAAGGACAAATACGTTAAATTTCATCAGAATATCAGGAAAAAAGTACAGTGTATGTATGTAAACAATTAAAACTGAAGACATTCCCATCTATAATCTTTTTTTTTCATACGGAAATTAATCTTTACCAAAAAACAGCATGGTTTTATTAATATTATGGAAGAACATATAGCTACAGTAACCTGAAAAATACATCTGTTTTACTGGGTAATTATTAAAGCAAGATCTAAAAAACATGGATTAAGAAACTACAAGTGGCAATGAAGTAACCGTTACGATAATCGCCTCTAATTTTAACAGACAATTGCCTATTGTTTTTACTTCAGTCACCATAAATGAGGACCAATTTTGTAATCTCTCGTTAAGATGGGCAAGATTCTAACTGTAATCTACAGACATGAAAACATGCATACGACAACAGAAACTCATTTATAAAATACCAGACATAAATTCATTTTAATAAGAAAGAAAAAACAAGAAGAAACCATCCTGAATTGTTGATCACATGTACAGTGTGTGATAAAAGCAGCCACTGTAAAAGCACATTAAAGATTAGAGCCACCAGGTTAATGACTGTATTAGGTATACAACACAATTAATGACAACCTTGTCCAATATCAATTCCGAAGGTACTCACACAACGGAACCCTATTTAACTTAAAACAATAGCACATTTCATTGGGAGATAGATTAATCCCTGTTCACCATATCCAATGGACACTTGTTAACATTTACATCAACATTGCTAACGAAGACAGTTCATGCTGTATACAATTCATATAACAATATAACCGATTTATATCCTGATCACAGAACCTTGCAATGGACCGGCTGTGAAGTATGCTTCTTAGCGTAGCACTTTCAGATATTCTCTATAACACAGCTTGGCAAGTACCGGGTAAGTCCTTTTCGAAAATATGATGTAACAAAATACTAAGATTGCCTATTCATTTGACAACAATCATCTCATTTCAATGTCCTCTGATATAGAGACAGGAAGATCAAGAATGATAGGTAGATCCAAGCGTTCCATGCGTTCATCTTTAAGCTTCAGATATGCTGAAATCTCATTAGGGTCTGTATAAAGGTGTGGAGGTACCTGTAACCGGATAATAAGATAAGAATTGAAGATCATGTTTAATGAACGATTGGCCCATGGACCAATGACCTACGAAGATTTACAGTGACGATTTATGTTGGCGTGTGACCTGCACATTCTATATCAACTATACCAGAATCAATGTTGCCTTAATATTGTTTTGTGTATCCACCGACAAATTCCGAAGGGATATTACTGAGACTGTGTATGTTATCAGAGCAAGAGAATCGTTAATAAATC